>SJYT01037788.1:0-14173 GCA_006410635.1 Cephalophus harveyi
TTCCAAGGCCAAATTTGTTTGTTACTCCAGGTGTTTCTTGACTTCCTACTTTAGCATTCCAGTCCCCTATAATGAAAAGGACATCTCTTAGGAGTGTTAATTCTAAAAGGTCTTGTAGGTCTTCATAGAACCATTCAACTTCAGCTTCTTCAGAGTTTCTAGTTGGGGCATAGACTTGGAATACAGTGATATTGAATAGTTTGCCTTGGAGACGAACAGAGATCATTCTGTCGTTTTTGAGATTGCATCCAAGTACTGCATTTCGGACTCTTTTGTTGACCATGATGGCTACTCCGTTTCTTCTGAGGGATTCCTGCCTGCGGTAGTAGATATAATGGTCATCTGAGTTAAATTCACCCATTCCAGTCCATTTTAGTTCACTGATTCCTAGAATGTTGACGTTCACTCTTGCCATCTCCTGTTTGACCACTTCCAATTTGCCTTGATTCATGGACCTGACATTCCAGGTTCCTATGCAATATTGCTCTTTATAACATCGGACCTTGCTTCTATCACCAGTCACATGCACAACTGGATATTGTTTTTGCTTTGGTCCATCCCTTCATTCTTTCTGGATTTATCTCTCCACTGATCTCCAGTAGCATATTGGGCACCTACTGACCTGGGGAGTTCCTCTTTTGGTATCCTATCATTTTGCCTTTTCATACTGTTCTTAGGGTCCTCAAGGCAAGAATACTGAAGTGGTTTGCCATTCCCTTCTCCAGTGGACCACATTCTGTCAGACCTCCTCACCATGACCCACCCATCTTGAGTTGCCCCACAGGCATGGCTTAGTTTCATTGAGATAGACAAGGCTGTGGTCCTAGTGATTAGATTGACTAGTTTTCTGTGAGTATGGTTTCAGTGTGTCTGCCCTCTGATGCCCTCTTGAAACACCTACCATTTTACTTGGGTTTCTCTTTCCTTGGGCGTGGGGTATCTCATCACGGCTGCTCCAGCAAAGCACAGCCACTGCTCCTTAACTTGGATGAGGGGTAACTCCTCACCACCACCTTTCCTGACTGTCAATGTGGGATATCTCCTCTAGGTTCTCCTGAGCTTGCGGAGCCATGGCTCCTTGAACCTGGGGTGGCTCCTCCCAGCCCCCGCTCCTGGCCTTGGATGTGGGGTAGCTCCTGCCAGATGCCACCCCTGACCTCAGAGGCTGGGTAGGTCCTCTTGGCCATTCCTGTGCCATCGCAGCCTGGCACTCTCAGCTACTGTCCCTGACCTCGTACGTTGCCCCTGACCTTGGACGTGGGGTAGCTCCTCTTGGCAGCCATCCCTTGGGCATGGGGTCCTCCCAGCTTCGCCCCTGACCTCAGACGTGGGGTAACTCCTCTCGGCCACGTGCCAGTTGCAGCCGCCTGCGCTTGCTGCTGCTGCTAAGTCACTTCAGTCGTGTCCAACTCTGTGTGACCCCACAGATGGCAGCCCACTGGGCTCCGCCATCCCTGGGATTCTCCAGGCAAGAACACTGGAGTGGGTTGCCATTTCCTTCTCCAATGCAGGAAAGTGAAAAGTGAAAGGGAAATCGCTCAGTCGTGTCTGACTTAGCAACCCCATGGACTGCAGCCTACCAGGCTCCTCCGTCCATGGGAGTTTCCAGAAGTGCGCCTGTAATAAACCTAGTTGCTTACAATATATTCAAAAGGCAAACAGAAAAATCTTGAATAAAAGTATCAGAATGGTTTATAGGATACAGGAAGTCAAGTTAATGTCAACCTAAGAAATTTGCTGTATGTCTATGATGAAGCTATTAAAAGGTGAGATAAAATGAATGATTCTTGTCACATTTTATTAACTCTCAGGATTTTAAGGTTATAAGAGATTTTACATATCTTCTAGTAAATCTTTCATTACACACATGATGGCATTGAATTTTGGCATTTATTTGCAATTTAAGAGAGGAAATGGCTCTCTTAAGTCAGATTAAAATATTGAATATAATAAATTAAGTAAAGTGCCTAGTAGACTGATAAGTATTAAATGTTTTATAAGCAATTATTGTGGTTGCCAGAATGCATAAGGGCTACTCATTTTTATAAGTTTGTTATGTGGTATATTTTATTATGTGGTATATTTTCTTTTCAAAGAAGAACCTCAGTTCAGTTCAGTTCAGTTCAGTTGCTCAGTTGTGTCCAACTCTTTGCGACCCTATGAATCACAGCACACCAGGCCTCCCTGTCCATCACCAACTCCCGGAGTTCCTAATAGAATGAATTAAAATACTGATAAATATAGATTCATATAATCTTAATGATTTCAAAATTAAATACATATATACATTATACCACACATACACACACACACACATATCTATGTATGTGTGTTTAATACAACACACATATATATGTGTGTGTGTGTATGTTATTGATTTTAGATGTCCAAATTCAAGACATGCAACTTTGTAAATGAAATCACCCATTTTTATATACCCAGTTACAAGATGGAAAAAAAAATTAATAGCTATACCAAATAAACCTGATGCTGATATGGTCTGTTAACAATTTTATATTAGTGGGCTTCATCAATGGCATTGTGGTAAAGAATCAACCTGCCAATGCAAGAGCCACAGGAGGCCCAATCCCTGGGCTGGGAAAATCCCCTGGAAGAGAAAATGGCAACTTGCTCCAGTATACTTGCCTGGAAAATCCCTTGGATGGAGGAGTCTGTCAGTCTACAGTCCATGGGATCACAAAAGAATCAGACGTGACTAAGTGACTGAGTACACACAGATGTATACAATTTCATGTTCAGTTCAGTTCAGTTGCTCAGTCGTGTCCGACTTTTTGTGACCCCATGAATCTCAGCACACCAGGCCTCCCTGTCCATCACCAACTCCCGGAGTTCACTCAGACTCACATCCATCGAATCAGTGATGCCATCCAGCCATCTCATCCTCCATCGTCCCCTTCTCCTCTTGCCCCCAATCTCTCCCAGCATCAGAGTCTTTTCCAATGAGTCAGCTCTTCACATGAGGTGGCCAAAATACTGGAGTTTCAGCTTTAGTATCATTCCTTCCAAAGAAATCCCAGGGCTAATCTCCTTCAGAATGGACTGGTTGGATCTCCTTCACCACAATTATCTTAATTTGATTTTGTAGTTTCTCAAAGGGGTCTCTAAGAATCGGGCACGACTGAGAGACTTCACTTTCAATTTTCACTATCATGCATTGGAGAGGGAAACGACAACCCATTCCAGTATTCTTGCCTGGAGAATCCCAGAGACAGAGGAGCCTAGTGGGCTGCCATCTATGGGTCGCACAGAGTCAGACACAACTGAAGTGACTTAGCAGCAGCAGCAGCAGAAGGGTCAAAAATTTATTACTGTATGTTTTCATATCTTTTGTGAGAATTATTAAGCTATAATAATTTACATGACATAATACTCATTTATTTTAAGTAAATAAATTGACAACTCTGAAAAACATAGTAACCAATACCACATCAATATACAGAATATTTTCATCATCCTGAAATTTGTTTATGATCTTCACCCACTCTCAGTCCCTGTAAACCACTGATCTTTGGTTTCTATGGTTTTCCCCTCTGACCCTGGCAACAAGGATATCTGAAGAATCCTTGTTTTTTTTCTGATGAAACTAAACATAATAACAACCCATGAGTCAGAGAAACTGAGGGAAATCCAGGAGAAAAGAACAAACACAGGTACAGCGGCCACTCAATGACAACACTTTGACTCAACAGATCAGAGAAAAGTGAATTTATAGTTATTGACTCCTTCTGTCCTCCCACTCTCCAGAGACAGTCTCCCTAGTGGCTCATGCTAACTAAAATGTAAAAGGAAAATGAAATCTGGGGGATGTAGTTTATTCTGTCCATGTAGGAAAAATGTAAGGTCTTCACAGTGAAGATGATTTATACTTTGCTTCCTTGTGGATATAACTAAAAAACTATTGCAAATCACTGGTTAAAAACTAAAGCAATAAAAAAATGATTAAATATTCCACTTTTTCATTTGAGTTAGATCAAAATACATAGCTTTGTAGAGACTTGGAAATATTTACTTGATCTGAATATATTGACCTAATTTTGAGACTACAATACAATAAAACAAGGGATTATTTAGGTCAATTAAGTCAAATAATTTCAGTATATTAGAAGTTTCTTCTTTTTTTAACTTTATTGTTTTTTTCAGTAGTCATGTATGTATGTGAGCGTTACACTATAAAGAAAGCTGATCACTGAAGAACTGATACTTTTCAATTGTAGTGTTGGAGAAGACCCCTGAGAGTCCCTTAGACTACAAGGAGATCCAACCAGTCCTTCCTAAGGGAAATCAGTCCTGAATATTCATTGGAAGGACTGATGTTGAAGCTGAAACTCCAATACTTTGACCAACTGATGAGAAGACCTGACCTATTTGAAAAGACCCTGATGCTGGGAAAGATTGAAGGTGAGAGGAGAAGGGGATGACAGAGGATGAAATGGTTGGATGGCATTATCGACTCAATGAGCATGAGTTTGAGTAGACCCCAAGAGTTGTTCATGGACAGGGAAGCCTGGCATGCTGCAGTCCATGGGGTAGCAAAGAGTTGGACATGACTGAGTGAATGAACTGAACTGAACTGATGGGTTTACTAAGTTTAAGGGAGGAGCAGAGGATGACTGGGAAAGGTAGCATCACAGACTCAGTGAACATCCCTTTGAGCATACTCCAGGAGATAGTAAAGGTCAGAGGAGCCCAGCTGCTGCAATCCAGGTAGTCTCAAAGAGTCTGACACAACTTAGCAACTGAATAACAAGTTCATTAAACACATATTGTTAACCTGCTCATTGTTTGAAATTAGCAACTCATCTCTTCCCATAGACACCATTTTCCTTGCTTTGCTTCTCTTGGGTTGTCCTAGGTGAATGAGATACTTTCTAGTTATGTATCTCATTGTATTCAGCCTTTTCCCAATCTAATAAGGTGTAAAGGTATGACAGGTTCCAACACTATTGCTTATTTCAAAACATGCAATGGTCAAGTTTAGGCATTTATACTACTTGGAAACTATGGGAACCTCTGTCAAAGGCTCTTAATATTGTTCTTTAAATTTTCTTCTGTTTGGTAGTTAGAAAAGGAAAAAGGAGTCCAAAAGAGCAGCAGCTAAAAGACAAAGAAAGGAAAAAGCCCATGAAAACAGGACAAAGAAAGGCCTGAGGGTCAGAGTGAGAACCTCAGGTTAAGCAAACAGCCCTCCTGGCTAGCCCAATTTACATAAGGCATGCTGGGGAGGAGGAGGAGGGAAAGAGAAAACACATATAAAACAGCCACAATTGAGCCACGGGCTTCTTTTGGATAGGCCTGCCCTCAAGCCTCAAGGATGTATTTTCCTTTGCTTGCCAAATAAAACTGAGTTGTAACCGAACTATAATACTAGTCTACCATTTAAACTGAGCTATAACCAAGATGTAACACGGGTCTATTGCTTCAAATTTTTGCTGCAGTGAGACAGAACCAAGGAAATTATACACTCCCCCAACACTTCAGACTTTAGGATATAGCTGAAATAGCTTTATTATACCAGCTTCTTAAAGCTTGGTGATGGCTTCACTTTATAAATTTAATCAAACAAAAAGAATATTTTGTCCTGCTTGAAAATATGCTATACATTAATTTTAACATTGCATTATATTCCATATGTTATAACTTATTTACCATATAAAGATCCACATTCTTATCAGAAGAAAACACACATTTTTATTGCTTGTGTATGTATATATATATACACACATATACATATATATTTAATTTGTCTATATGCAGTAACTTTGAAGTAATCTAAAGTAGTGAAATAATCACTTTAATTAACCATGCTTCCTGCTATTTAAATTATATTCATAACTTGACAATCTCACAGTGATTTATTCCTGTGATCACCTGAAATTGTATGCGTACTATGTTTAATTGATAATCCTTTAATGCAATAGGTATCAATATAGCAGACAAAGTTAAGGTTATATCTAACTAGACAATTAATCAATGAAATTATTTCAAGTTCATGAAGAGGCACAAATGGACAAATCTCTTAATTTTTAAACCCTGTATCTGTAGCAAAATTGATGTAGTTAACTTATTTTCAATTCAAATATTGTATCAATAAAAGCAAGCATGCACTGGAGAAATGACTTAAAATACATAAATACACTATGAACATTTTAAATTTGTGAGTTAATTAAATTATTTCTAACTTGACAGCTGACGGAAAACTAGTGTTGGGTGAGGGATAGTACATCAAGGGATGCTAATCAAGTGAGACCTATAGCTTCTATATGTTTAGTTATTTTTGAGAACATTTTCTCAAGGTAATTCTATATTTTGCTCACTAAAATGAGTAAGAGAAAAATATGGCAGAGAAAAATATCATAAAAATGGATATTGCCTAAACTTGAATATATATGTAATGGTTTTATCTAGTTTGAGATACATCTAATTTCTTCAGTAGAAGACAACAATATTGCCAAGTGATAAAAGTAAAATTTTCAAAATGGCAATGATGTTTATGCTTCTCATAATAAACTCAGATTGTCTTGGAAGATCTCTTTGTTTTGTTGTTAGTAGCAAATTTTTGTACCAATTGTATACAATCTAACTCTAATTCTCAGGAGAAAGTGAGGAAAAACTTTCACCTTGACTTTGATCTGTTTCTCATCACGTGTGACCACAGGAAAGTTCAGACCTAAAATTGTTGCATGTTTGTCATAATGCTTCAGGGCAAGACCTGTTCCTATGCATGTTATAATTCACTTTGCAATTCCAGGAAATGCAAGTTTCAGGAGACTAAACAGTTTGAAGGGAGAGGAGAAACTAACATATTTCTACGGACTTTCTTTTTCTGGCTTTGTTTTTACATGCTTATTTCACAGTAATTCCAATATCAAGTCTCTAGTAATACTTAATTTGGCAAAGACAGCCCAATAAGCTCCCCACTCCCATTTCTGATTGAAACTCAAAGAACATTAATGCCACTTTCAAGTTTCCCATAGCAAGTTTTGTGCTATCTCTGTGATGTTAGCAGCTAAATTTCTGGTGATTTAATTAATTGAACCAGAGGCTTTAAAACCCTAAAATACAATGTTTTTTTCAATGTTTTCAACTATCACAGTTGAGTCTACTAGCTATTACTGCAAAGAATATCATTCACTAATCATATTAAATTTAGATGATTCTTCTAAGAGAATCAGAAAATTACAGCTATTGGAATCAAATGGAACAAAACATAATTTTTAATCTCTTTTAATGTGATTTGTTGGAACACAAGGCTGTATGGTCATTTTACCCTGAAGAGAATTTCCTGAGGGGCATATAATCTCTTTTGAGGCTTTTGGAATCTTATAGAATGATATATTTTCACATAGCCCTTTGATATATCACTCAAATAATTATATCAACCTCTTCAATCAGCTTTGCATATCCAAGTGTTTCTTTAGTAACTTAATGTATGGCTAATTTAGTCATTGATTATTGCTGAGTAATATCAATATGTTCTTATAAATTCCCTGTAATATAGCAAATGGTAATATAATCCATCTAAAATGTTTAAGTGTATAAACTATATGCAACAAATAAGATAGTGATTCAGGATTTGGCATTTTCAAACTAAATATATTTGCCTAGATTTATATAATGGCTTGGGCTTCTCAGGTGGTGCTAGTGGTAAAGGACCCATTTGCCAATGCAGTAGACATAAGAGAAGTGGGTTCCATAACTGAGTTGGGAAGGTCCCCTGGAGGAAGGTGTGGCAACCCACTCCAATATTCTTGCCCAGAGAATCCCATGGACATTGGAGCATGGCAGACTACAGTCCATAGGGTTGCAAGAGTTGGACAAAACTGAAGTAACTTAGCATGCATGTATGCATGCATACAATGGCTTGGAGACATTTAACAGCTTCAGCTGGTTTCTTTAATCAATTACTAACCTATATGGAATACGTACCCTAGCAGGAATACACAGAACTGTACAAAAAAGATCTTCACGACCAAGATAATCACGATGGTGTGATCACTCATCAAGAGCCAGACATCATGGAATGTGAAGTCAAGTGGGCCTTAGAAAGCATCACTATGAACAAAGCTAGTGGAGGTGATAGAATTCCAGTTGAGCTATTTCAAATCCTGAAAGATGATGCTGTGAAAGTGATGCACTCAATATGCCAGCAAATTTGGAAAACTCAGCAGTGGTCACAGGACTGGACAAGGTCAGTTTTCATTCCAATCCCAAAGAAAGGCAATGGCAAAGAATGCTCAAACTACCACACAATTGCACTCATCTCACATGCTAGTAAAGTAATGCTCAAAATTCTCCAAGCCAGGATTCAGCAATACGTGAACCATGAACTTCCTGATGTTCAAGCTGGTTTTCGAAAGCGCAGAGGAACCAGAGATCAAATTGCCAATATCTGCTGGATCATGGAAAAAGCAAGAGAGTTCCAGAAAAACATCTATTTCTGCTTTATTGACTATGCCAAAGCCTTTGACTGTGTGGATCACAATAAACTGTGGAAAATTCTGAAAGAGATGGGAATACAAGACCACCTGACCTGCCTCTTGAAAAGCCTATATGCAGGTCAGGAAGCAACAGTTAGAAATGGACATGGAACATGGTTCCAAATAGGAAAAATAGTACGTCGAGGCTGTATATTGTCACCCTGCTTATTTAACTTATATACAGAAGACATCATGAGAAACGCTGGACTGGAAGAACCACAAGCTGAAATCAAAATTGCCAGGAGAAATATTAATAACCTCAGATATGCAGATGACACCACCCTGATGGCAGAAAGTGAAGAGGAGCTCAAAAGCCTCTTGATGAAAGTGAAAGAGGAGAGCGAAAATGTTGGCTTAAAGCTCAACATTCAGAAAACGAAGATCATGGCATCTGGTCCCACCACTTCATGGGAAATAGATGGGGAAACAGTGGAAACAGCGGCAGATTTTATTTGGGGGGGGGGGGCTCCAAAATCACTGCAGATGGTAACTCCAGGCATGAAATTAAAAGATGCTTACTCCTTGGAAGAAAAGTTAAGATCAATCTAGATAGCATATTGAAAAGTAGAGACATTACTTTGCCAACAAAGGTCTGTCTAGTCAAGGCTATGGTTTTTCCAGTGATCATGTATGGATGTGAAAGCTGGACTGTGAAAAAAGCTGAGTGCCAAAGAATTGATGTGTTTGAGCTGTTGTGTTGGAGAAGACTCTTGAGATTCCCTTGGGCTGCAAGGAGATCCAACCAGTTCATTCGGAAGGAGATCAATCCTGGGATTCCTTTGGAAGGAATGATGCTAAAGCGGAAACTCCAGTACTTTGGTCACCTCATGCGAAGAGTTGACTCATTGGAAAAGACTCTGATGCTGGGAGGAATTGGGGGCAGGAGGAGAAGGGGACGACAGAGGATGAGATGGCTGGATGGCATCACTGACTTGACAGACGTGAATCTGAGTGAACTCTGGAGTTGGTGATGGACAGGGAGGCCTGGCGTGCTGCTATTCATGGGGTCCCAAAGTCAGACACAACTGAGCAACTGAACTGAACTGAACTGAACTGAGCCTATATGGAAAAAAAAAAGGGGGGGGGGAGTTGCGGTTTTCTCGGTTTATACTGTTAATATTCTAGTCCATTCTGCTCATTTAAGGCATTAATTGCCTCCCTGATACATCAGATTGACTCAATATGGCAAAGCTAATTTATGTTGCTGCTAAGTCACTTCAGTCATGTCCAACTCTGTACGACACCATAGACGGCAGCCCACCAGGCTCCCCCATCCCTGGGATTCTCCAGGCAAGAACATTGCACTGGGTTGCCATTTCCTTCTCCAATGCATGAAAGTGAAAATTGAAAGTGAATGCACTCAGTCATATCCGACTCTTAGCGACCTCATGGATTGTAGCCTACCAGGCTCCTCTGCCCATGGGATTTTTCAGGCAAGAGTACTGGAGTGGGGTGCTATTGCCTTCTCTGAAATATTATACTGAAGATCATAAAGCATCTGAAACATATGTATAAATGAGTTCAAACTCTGCCTGTGTTTTTAATGACAAAAAGCAAAGTTGCCTGGGGGTGTTTGGGTAAATTTATTTGCAAAAACTACTTTGAATTTACATTTTTATATGCATTCTAAAGTGAATCTGTTCAAGGTGGTATTTAGTTTACATCTTGATTTTTTTTTTAATGTACCAATTTAAGTTGATTTATTATTCATTCAAAAGATTACATTGACTCAGAAATGTGACCAGCTGAAAGAAAGTAAATCTATCTTTAATCATATATTGAGGCAAGGACAAAAGTGAACATATCTTAATTCTCTTAGCCCACAAAAAAGCTGATGCTTATTTTGATTTTTGTCTGGAGATAATTATAACACCCAAAATGGACTCTATTTGAAAATTTATAAGCCCATCATACTGATATTGTACATTTATATATATTTTTATTTACTATCTAGGAAAAAGAAATCAGAAAAATTTTCTGCTAAATAATGCACACTGGTCATTAACAGAACATCAAAAATGTAATGTGCTTCTGGGATAAATGACCTTACTAACAAATGACATACAGAAACAAAGTGTCTATAATAGCAAACACCCATAGAATAAATCTCTTTTAATTTTCAGCAGTTATTTATAATTTTATCTTGATAGATGAATAGCCAATTTGCTGTTTATTCACTGAGATCAATCTGGCTCTTTGCAATCCCTTGGTCTATAGTCTACCAGGCTCTTCTGTCCATGGAATTCTCCAATCAAGAATAGTTGAGTGACTGGCAATTTCCCTTTCCAGGCTATCTTCCCAACCCAGAGATGCAACCAAAACCTCCTGCATTGGCAGGATGATTCTTTACCACTGAGCCACCTAGGAAGCCCAGCAAACCAATTAGGATAAAATAATAATTATTCCAAAATAGAAATGGTTAAAAAAAAGTCTATAAATGATAAAGATTCCATAACTCCTGGAGGAAAGTACCCTTTCAGAAGAAATAAACATAATTATATGGAATAAATTTTACCAAACACACACATGTGTGCACAAGCCCTCTCCCATGTCCCATCTCTCTCTCTCACACGTGGACCTAGAAAGGATCTGAGCATGCAGGGCCTACCTGGTTTGCTCCCCTCAGCTCCATGGAACCATCCTTTCAGTCTTTCAAGAAGCTGCCCAGCTGGTTCCCTGCAGTCACAGTCTCACCTCCTTGGGGTGGATACCCGCAGTTTTTGTGAGGAAATCCAGTGACCTGAGGTCATCTCTGCCATGACCTCACCAGCAGTGCAAGAAGAAACACGGTGCTGCCCTTCTGCTCAGGATGCCAGTGGGACCCAATTCCCAGGCTGGAAGCATCCCACTGCACCTCAGACACAAAATCACTGCAGAGGGCCAGCCTGGCCTCATGGGGTTGGGGTTCAGTACCCATCACTTCATGGGAAATAGATGGGGAAACAGTGGAAACAGTGTCAGACTTTATTTTGGGGGGCTCCAAAATCACTGAAGATGGTGATTACAGCCATGAAATTAAAAGACGTTTACTCCTTGGAAGGAAAGTTATGACCAACCTAGATAGCATATTCAAAAGCAAATATATTATTGTGTCAACAAAGGTCCATCTAGTCAAGGCTATGGTTTTTCCAGTGGTCATGTATGGATGTGAGAGTTGGACTGTGAAGAAAGCTCAGTGCCGAAAAATTGATGCTTTGGAACTGTGGTGTTGGAGAAGACTCTTGAGAGTCCCTTGGACTGCAAGGAGATCCAACCAATCCATTATGAAGGAGATCAGCCCTGGGATTTCTTTGGAAGGACTGGTGTTGAAGCTGAAACTCCAATACTTTGGCCAACTTATGCTAAGAGTTGACTCACTGGAAGAAACTCTCATGCTGGGAGTAATTGGGTGCAGGAGGAGAAGGGGACGACTGAGGATGAGATGGCTGGATGGCATCATCAACTCAACGGACAGGAGTTTGAGTAAACTCTGGGAGTTGGTGATGGACAGGGAGGCCTGGTGTGCTGCTATTCATGGTGTCACAAAGAGTCACACACGACTGAGTGACTGAACTGAACTGATTGAGGGAAACCCTTCTGAGGCTTGAGATAGGAGCTTTCTGGGCCACCAACACCATAGGGCCCCCCTCCTGGTAGTCTCCAGAATCACTAACAGATCCCCAGCCTCCAGCAGCACATCCTATAAACAGATCAGCCTGTGTAGTTCCACACCACCTTGAGGCTGTTTTAAGGTTGCACCTTCAAGATCTACTGGTCTTAGGACCCTCTGGATAGTATCCACAGCCCCACCCCTTTCCGTTAGCTTTGCCCATCCCAGTATAATAGTATCAACTAAAATGACATCATTTGTCAAAAAAAAAAAAAAAAAAAGGATTTCATCATTTGTAAAAAAAACAAAAAACAAAAAATCTTTTGGTTGATAAATCAGGTCATCTAGTTGCTCAGTCATGTCGGACAGTGTGAGACCATGGTCTGCCAGGCTCCTCTGTCCATGGAGTTTCCCAGGCAAGAATACTGGAGTGTGTTGCTATTTCCTCTTCCCGGCCCAAGAATCAAACCCTGGTCTCCCCGGTTGCAGGCAGATTCTTTACCATCTGAGCCACCAGGGAAGCCTTTTAGGCAGTGAGAAAGAAAGAAAAGAAAGTGAAGTCGCTCAGTCTTGTGTGACTCTTTGCAACCCCATACACTGTATCCTACCAGGCTCCTCTGTCCATGGGATTTCCCAGGCAAGAATACTGGAGTGGGTTGCCATTTCATTAGGTAGTGAGAGGACTACTCAAAAGGTTTTTTTTTTTATTGTTATGTTTTTGTTGTTACAGAAAGCATACAAACAATTTATAAACAGTACACAGATCTAACATTTTTGACTAATAGCCATGGTGTTTAAATTATCTATGAATTTTCTATGAAAAGATGCCTAGTGCATAATAATATATAACTCATACTGCAATATATATTAAGAAAAAATTTTATATGATCTCTAGGATCTTTTTTATGTATGAAATAAAAGTAAGGCTTTATAGTGTAACTAGAGCATTATGTAATGAAAACTTCAGATTCAGATCAGCATAGTCTAAGTTGCAAACTAAGCTC
Organism: Cephalophus harveyi; assembly: GCA_006410635.1. Lineage (NCBI taxonomy): Eukaryota > Metazoa > Chordata > Mammalia > Artiodactyla > Bovidae > Cephalophus > Cephalophus harveyi. Next base: position 13,092 of record SJYT01037788.1, read on the forward strand.
TTAAACTTTCTACCTGTTTATCATCTCTGTAGGGAACATTTTAAGATGAGTAAAGCACATATGATTCAGATTCAAAGTGCTGATTTTTAAATCACTGATCAAGCATTTATGTTGCTTAATCCAATAGGTGTATACATTGAACATTAAGGACTCAGTATTCAGGTCAAGTATGAGGTCATAATTTGGAGAATTAATAAAATAAATTCTAGATGAAAAATAATCTTGCAAGAGAAATGTTCATGACACTAATTTCATGTGAGAGGTAGCTATGATATGTTCTGCCTATATGACATGCTCTGCCTATGTATTATTTTCACATTTATAACCATCCATATTCTATAGTTGTTCTGATAGAGATGTAAATATTTCAGTTTTGATGCCAGCAAAAAAATTTTCAAAGACAAAGAGCAAAATAATGTAGTAAAAAGAGGTTGAAAGGGTTACACCTAAAATCTCAAGGATTATCCAACTTACCCCTTCTGCTTCAATCTTCATTCTCCCATGAATCTATGAAAACAGGAAACTGTAAAGACATTAAGAAACAAATCCATCATTTCTCTGAAAACTTTGTTCCTGTAGATTTAGGCCAGTTTCTAAGAAGTCGTGTGATGACTCCACCACATTGAAAGGCTCATGACCATGTATAGTTATCAGAAAGATCCTAGCCCTGTCATTCCCCTACTGGCCTGAGTAGGGGCCACAAAACCAGAAAGAAGATTGACTAAGTCATAGTGAAGATACTATGGTAAAATTGCACTATTAGAAAATAAAACAGATGGAAATCATTTTTCCCAGAATTCTTTAGAACAGAAAACACTGAATTGTCCATTTCATGAGAAATAAACACTTCTAATCAGGAACCATTTCATTAAAAAAAAGAATATATCTAGACAGGGCAAAAGTTAAGATTCATTAGGTGACTACTGAATGCCAAAATAGTAAGAATTTTCAGTGATTAAAAAGACTTATTTTGAGAATCCATTTATTACTCTAAGAAAGAATAGTAGTTACATTGTTTGCTTTAATTATAATATTTTATTGAATATTTATGATTTCTATAAGAAAATAATAATTACTATAGG
>SJYT01037788.1:16895-50621 GCA_006410635.1 Cephalophus harveyi
TCTTCTCGAAATTTTTGGTAGAATTCAGCTGTGAAGCCGTCTGGACCTGGGCTTTTGTTTGCTGGAAGATTTTGACTACAGTTTCAATTTCCATGCTTGTGATGGGTCTGTTAAGATTTTCTATTTCTTCCTGATTCAGTTTTGGAAAGTTGTACTTTTCTAATAATTTGTCAATTTCTTGTCCATTTTATTGGCATATAATTGCTGATAGTAGTCTCTTATAATCCTTTGTATTTCTTTGATGCCTGTTGTGATCTCTCCATTTTCATTTCTAATTTTATTGATTTGATTTTTCTCTCTTTGTTTCTTGATGAGTCTGGCTAATGGTTTGTCAATTTTATTAATCCTTTCAAAGAACCAGCTTTTGGCTTTGTTGATTTTTGCTATGGTCTCTTTTGTTTCTTTTGCATTTATTTCTGCCCTAATTTTTTAACATTTATTTCCTTCTACTAACCCTGGGGTTCTCCATTTCTTCCTTTTCTAGTTGCTTTAGGTGTACAGTTAGGTTATTTGTTTGACTTTTTTCTTGTTTCTTGAGGTATGCCTGTATTGCTATGAACTTTTCCCTTCACACTGCTTTTATAGTGTCCCACAGGTTTTGTGTTGTTGTGTTTTCATTTTCATTCGTTTCTATGCATATTTTGATTTCTTTTTTTATTTCTTCTGTGATTTGTGGTTATTCAGAAGCGTGTTGTTCAGCGTCCATATGTTGGAATTTTTAATAGTTTTTCTCATGTAATTGAGATCTAATCTTAATGCATTGTGGTCAGAAAAGATGCTTGGAATGATTTCAATATTTTTGAATTTATCAAGGCTAGATTTATGGCCCAGGATGTGATCTATCCTGGAGAAGGTTCCATGAGCACTTGAGAAAAAGGTGAAATTCATTGTTTTGGGCTGCAATGTCCTATAGATATCAATTGAGTCTAACTGGCCTATTGTATCATTTAAAGTTTGTTTCTTTGTTAATTTTCTGTTTAGTTGATCTGTCCATAGGTGTGAGTGGGGTATTAAAGTCATCCACTATTATTGTGTTATTGTTAATTTCCCCTTTCATACTTGTTAGCATTTTTCTTACATATTGCAGTGCTCCTATGTTGGGTTCATATATATTTATAATTGTTATATCTTCTTCTTGGATTGATCCGTTTATCATTATGTATTGGCCTTCTTTGTCTCTTTTCACAACCTTTGTTTTAAAGTCTATTTTATCTGATATGAGTATTGCTACTCCTGCTTTATTTTGGTCTCTACTTGCATGGAATATCTTTTTCCAGCCCTTCACTTTCAGTCTGTATGTGTCCCTTGTTTTTAGGTGGGTCTCTTGTAGACAACATATATAGGGGTTTTGTTTTTGTATCCATTCAGCCAGTCTTTGCCTTTTGGTTGGGGCATTCAACACATTTACTTTTAAGGTAATTATTGATAAGTATGATCCCATTGCCATTTACTTTATTGTTTTGCATTCAAGTTTATACACCCTTTTTGTGTTTCCTGTCTAGAGACTATCCTTTAGCAATTGACATTCAGCCAGTCTTTGCCTTTTGGTTGGGGCATTCAACACATTTACTTTTAAGGTAATTATTGATAAGTATGATCCCATTGCCATTTACTTTATTGTTTTGCATTCAAGTTTATACACCCTTTTTGTGTTTCCTGTCTAGAGACTATCCTTTAGCAATTGTTGGAGAGCTGGTTTGGTGGTGCTGAATTCTCTCAGCTTTTGCTTGTCTGTAAAGCTTTTGATTTCTCCTTCATATTTGAGTGAGATCCTTGCTGGGTACAGTAATCTGGGCTGTAGGTTATTTTCTTTCATCACTTTATGTATGTCTTGCCATTCCCTCCTGGCCTGAAGAGTTTCTATTGAAAGATCTGCAGTTATCCTTATGGGAATCCCCTTGTGTGTTATTTGTTGTTTTTCCCTTGCTGCTTTTAATATTTGTTCTTTATGTTTGATCTTTGTTAATTTGATTCATATGTGTTTTGGAGTGTCTTTCCTTGGATTTATCCTGTTTGGGACTCTCTGGTTTTCTTGGACTTAGGTGATTATTTCCTTCCCCATTTTAGGGAAGTTTTCAACTATTATCTCCTCAAGTATTTTCTCATGGTCTTTCTTTTTGTCTTCTTCTTCTGGGACTCCTATTATTCAAATGTTGGAGGGTTTCATATTGTCCTGGAGGTCTCTGAGATTGTCCTCATTTCTTTTAATTCGTTTTTCTTTTTTCCTCTCTGATTCATTTATTTCTACCATTCTATCTTCTATTTCACTAATCCTATCTTCTGCCTCTGTTATTCTACTATCTGTTGCCTCCAGAGTGTTTCTGATCTCATTTATTGCATTATTCATTATATATTGACTCTTTTTTATTTCTTCTAGGTCTTTGTTAAACCTTTCTTGCATCTTCTCAATCCTTGTCTCCAGACTATTTATCTGTGATTCCATTTTGATTTTAAGATTTTGGATCATTTTCACTATCATTATTCGGAATTCTTTCTCAGGTAGATTCCCTATCTCTTCCTCTTTTGTTTGGTTTGGTGGGCATTTCTCCCATTCCTTTACCTGCTGGGTATTCCTCTGTCTCTTCATCTTGATTATATTACTGCGTTTGGGGTGGCCTTTCTGTATTCTGGCAGTTTGTGGAGTTCTCTTTATTATGGAGTTTCCTCACTGTGGATCGGGTTGTATCAGTGGCTTGTCAAGGTTTCCTGGTTAGGGAAGTTTGTGTCAGAGTTCTGGTGGCTGGAGCTGGATTTCTTCTCTCTGGAGTGCAATGAAGTGTTCATTAATGATTTATGAGATGTCAATGGTTTTGGAGTAACTTGAGCTGCCTGTATATTGAAGCTCAGGGGTGTGTTCCTGTGTTGCTGGAGAATTTGTGTGGTATGTCTTGCTCTGGAACTTGTTGGCCTTTGGGTGGTGTTTGGTTTCAGTGAAGGTACAGAGGCGTTTGATGAGCTCCTATCAATTAATGTTACTTGGAGTTATGAGTTCTCTGGTGTTCTCACGATTTGGACTTAAGCTTCCTTCTTCTGGTTTTCAGTTTTATTTTTACATAGCCTCAAGACTTTTTCATCTACACAGTATAGATGATAAAACATCTAGGTTAGAGATGAAAAGTTTCTCCACATTGAGGGACACCCAGAGAGGTTCACTGAGTTACATGGAGAAGAGAAGAGGGAGGGGGGAGTTAGAAGTGACTGGAATGAGATGAGGTGGGATCAGAAGAGGAGAGAGCAAACTAGCCAGTAATCACTTCATTATGTGCGCTCCACTGTCTGGACCGCTCAGAGATGTTCATGGAGTTATACAGAGAAACGGAGAGGGAGGAAGGAGACAGAGGTAGCCAGGAGGGTAGAAGAGGGACATGAAAAGGAGAGAGACAGATCCAGCCAGTAACCAGTTCCCTAAGTGTTCTCCACCATCTGGAACACACAGAGATTCACAGAGTTGGGTAGAGAAGAGAAGGGGGAGGGAGGAGACAGAGGCAACCTGGTGGAGAAAAAGGAGAGTCCAAAGGAGGAGAGAGCGGTCAAGTCAGTAATCTCGCTTTCAAGTAAAAATGGATACTGAATATTGGGGTTTTACAGGCACAAAATTGATAACGAATACCAAAAAGCAAATATTAAAAATCTAGAGTAGAGGTTGGATTTTCAAAAATACAATATTAAAGAAAAGAAGAAGTCACAAGAATTATTTAAAAAAAAAAACACTATATATATATGGCATTTACTTTAAGAACTTAAAAATTAGAAAAAGTTAAAATAAAAAAAAGGAAGAAAAAAACAAAACAAAACAAAAAAAGAATGATTGTAAAAATAGTAAAGGTATATGTGGGATTTTCTCTGGTGTTTTTGTGGGCAGTATGGGGTCAGTTCAATTTAGGACAGTTCCTTGGTCTGGCTTATATTTCTTAAGATCTATACTTCCAAGGCGGTTCTCTCTGTTTTAGCTTCTTCTGTTTGCTGGTCTCTTCAGTGTCTGTTTTCTGCCCTGACACAAGGGGGACGGTAATGGACACTTTTTTTTTTTTTAGGCTCACTTGTTCAGTCGTGCTGTGGGGAGGGAAGGATGCTGCAAACAACACTGGCGTGTACTTGTAGTGTCTCAGCCACACTGGGGCCTACCCCCACTCACGGTGCACATTGCTCAGGCTCTAGGTTGCTCTGCCAGGAACCATCTGAGGCTGGCCCTGGGCTGCATGCACCTCCCTGGTCTAAGCTGCTCAGGCTCAGGCACTCAGGTAGTCCTCAGAGGCACAGATTTGGTTGAGCCTACATTTTGTGCCCTTCCCAGGTCCAAGCAGCTCGGGTGTTTGGCAAGCATGGTCAATGTGACTTATTGCATTTCCCGCCCCTGCTGCTCAGTTTTCTGGGTGTACAAGTGGCACCCCTTCTTAGGCAGATGGTGACTGTCCAGAACCCCAAGAAGTCTTAGTTAGCAAAGAAACTTGCTTGCAGTTTGGAAGTTAAAGTTTCTCTGGGGCTGTGATTGCCCCCTTCCAGCCCTTCCAGCTCTGGCTCCCTGTCACTGGACAGGGATAGTCTGCAGCTGGCTAATTCTCTTCTGTCCTTTGTTCTATGTGTGGTCCTGGTGGTGTCTTATGTTAGAGCTTTTCACGTGGTAGCTATCCCACAGTCTGGTTTGCTAGCCCAAGTTAGTTTGCTCTGGTTATGATTGGGGCATTCCGGGACGATTCTTAAAAAGCACTGCAGCCTGTGCCTCCCTGTTCAGCCCCCGCTTGCTAGTGACGGATGCAGGCATCTGCACTGCTTCTCCATTGGGGGAGTTACCGTTGGGCTCATAATCTGTTGCTTTTAATTATTTATTTATCTTTCCTCCTTGTTATGTTGCCCACTATGCTTCCAAGGCTCGCCACAGACTCAGCAGTGAGAGTATTTCCTGGTGTTTGGAAACTTCTCTCTTTTTAAGACTCCCTTCCCAGGACAGAGCACCCTCCCTACCTCTTTTGTCTATTTTCTCCGTCTTTTATATTCCTTCCTACCTGTTTTTGAAGACAATTATCTGCTTTTCTGGGTGCCTGATGTCCTCTGCCAGCATTCAGAAGTTGTTTTGTGAAGTTTACTAAGCATTGAAATGTACTTTTGATGAATTTGTGAGGAAGAAAGTGGTCTCCCCATCCTATTCCTTTGCCATCTTAGGACTGCCCCCCAAAAGTTACTCTTATATTTAAATCCATAGTTATTTTTGTAATGAAGCTTGCCACATTCTCTTCAATATGTTATCATTACCACAAGAAATCTGTAATTTTGTAGCTATAATAAAGTACGTGGTGATTACATTATATTGTTTTCTGCAACTTCAAATGCTTATCCATGTCAGATTCTTAATGATGTCTATAAAAGTTGACCAATAAATTATGTTTGATCCACAGAAACTTATACTTTCACTTTTGAAAATGTGGTTATTATGATTTTCAGTAGTGAAAATTGTAATAGAGAATTGAGTTTTACCAGCTAAACTAGAGAGGCTCTTGTTATGTAATGTTTTACTATTATTATTGAGATATATATTAATATATACATGGAAATTTAAAGAACTTATCAAAAACAGTTACCATCTGTTTCTCTTTTTAACTTTAAAAAATTGCTGCACCTGGAATTGTCTGAATTTATCCTGTTTCGTAAGGTATCTTACAAATGTAGCTACTCTACAGTTTACAACTCTATATTTACTTGAAAAATAAACTTTGTTCATTTTGAAACTTCCATGGAATTAAACATAAGAACTAGATAATATTAGTTGCAGATTCCTTAAAGGATATGACCTAAAAGTATTACCAAAGGATTTATTTGAAACTATCAGAAAAGTTGGGGATAATAATATAACTCCAGTGTTAATTTTTATTTTAGAGATGATTTATCTTGAGTTTTACTTTAAGCAAAAACTGCCAAAGATTTTAACTATGACTTAAAATTTTAATATGCTTTGTTCTCTCCTTAATTCACACTCTTGATTACTGTGCAATAAAGCAAATAAGGCTTACCAATATAAAAAGAGGAATAACATGGAAAAAAAAAAAGTAACAGTTTTATGTTTTTAACATAGCATATTAAAAGATAAGCTTGGAAACAAACAATTTTTATTAATTAATTGCATACAGTCAACCTAGATATAATTGGAAATGTGTGTACAGTAGCTTTTGAGCTTCCCTGGTGGCTCAGATGGTAAAGAATCCACCTACAATGCAGTTGGGAAGATCCCCTGGAGAAGGGACTGGCTAGCCATTCCAGTATTCTTACCTGGAGAATTCCATTGGCAGAGCAGCCTGGCAGGCTACACAGGCTAAAGCTCATGAGATTGCAGAGAGTCAGATGAGACTGAACACTAACACTTTCACATAGTAGCTGCTAGTAGCCAAATAAATAAATGAACGAAAATATGAATATATTGCTAGCTCTTGTTTTCTATGTGTTATATACCAAAAGACTGTTTTGTTTTGTTTTGCTTTCTTATGGGCATGATAAAGTTGAATTGCTTATAAAAAGCTCTAATAGCATGAAGAGTTCTAAATAGAGACAAAAACTTGCTTTTATTTGCTTTCAGAGATAATTTCTGGTCAAGAAAAAATACTTAGTGGAGTGGTGGTCAATATTTTCTGTGTGACAACAAAAACAGTTTTCCAAAAATATTTTAGTATAGGTAATCTCAGAGATTTCTAAGTAACTTCTTAGAGTTTTCAAAGAATGAGGTTAAAATGACACATTGAAATAATATATACTTGATTGAATATATTTTATTTTTCTTTCTAGCCTAGTTAAAAGGAAAAAGCAGGGTATATATTTGCTATTTTAGAAAACAAATTAAATTTAAGAACTAAGAATTTAATTCTTGGACAAGATTTTCCTAGTTTTATTTCTATTGAAATCCAGGTGGCACTTCCTAGGTGGTACCAGTGGTAAAGAACCTTCCAGCCAATGTAGGAGATTTAAGAGATGTGGGTACAACCCATGGGTTGGGAAGATCCCCTGGATGAGGGCATTTTGAGGGCAACTCACTCTAGTATTCTTGCCTGGAGAATCCCACGGGCAGGAAGCCTGGCAGGCTACAGTCCATAGGGTCACAGGGAGTTGGACATGACTGAAGTGTCTTAGCATGCATGCATTGAAACATTGTTAAGTGATTCAAGTTCTAGGTAAAAAATATTTTTGGCTTTACAAGAACTTTCATAAAGCTAGTGAAGTATGTGAACACTTACCTCTTAAATTATATTTGGAATATTTTCTCTTTTCTGCTTTTTTATAATTATGTATTATTAAAATAATATAAGTATTATGTCACTAATATACAAACAAAAATATGAAAATTTCTTTCTTAAAATACTGATAGCCAATATTTGTAACTAGAAAAATTTAAGTAAGTTTAGACATTCAATGTTAGATGTCCATCTTAGAAAATAATGACTATCCATATTTATAGGGAATCTACTATGGATTAGGAACTTCTCTAAAGTTCTCAAACTCCTTTCATACAATATATTTTCTCATTTTACAAGTAAACAAATTCAGTTATACATAAAGTAAATTACCCAACATCAAATGGTTAAGGAAACTTGATTTTATATGTTCCTGCTATAACCATTCATTATTCAACTGACTTTCATCAAATTGCAAATCAAGATTTTTTATTAATCATTGGACAGACTTTTAAATTTTTCTTAGAATGTAAAGAACTAGAAAGACTGTCACTCCTATCCACATAAAGAAAGATTCTGGATACCATGCAAATTCACGACTGTTTTTGACCATGACATTTCTTTACAAAATTATTTTAAGGGGGGTATATGATTCAATATGTAGAGGAAGACAAGTATTTGAAGAGATAAGTGAGACATAACTGTTAGCTTATGTGGGGAACACACAAGAGTGCATAGTTAACACAATTTAGTGAAGGGGTTTGGGGGGGAGAATGAATAAATCATTCACAATAAATCATTCACACTTTCAAGAATGTATTTTTAAAATTCAGTACATAAGGTATGTGCCCAAAGGTATTTACTGCAGAAAAGCTTGCAAGTCACAAAAGTATTGCGTGTTAATCACTCAGGGGATGACTGACTAAATTACAGTTTACCCACACAGTGGAATGTCATATAATCATTTGAAAGGGAGCAGGACCCTATGGTTCTTGTCCCCCATGTCTTCAGCCAGCCTATTGCCTACTGAAAAACTTTGATCAAAAAATAAGCTTAATCAGAGAAGTGAGAAAATGTAGAAACAAAGGAAAACAATCAAATAAGACAATATAACAATAGATTATTCATTAAACAAAGTAGAACCCCTTTAGTTTCACTTCAAAAGCTATAAATAATATTCTGAGCCAGGTCTTTTGAGACTTCTTACAGATACTGAGGGGCTGACCAGGTGGCACTAGTGGTAAAGAACCCACCTACAAATACAGGAGACATCACAGTTGGATCCATGGATCAGAAAGATCTCCCAGATTAAGGCATGGCAATCCATTCAAGTATCCTTGCTTGGAGAACCCCATGGACCGAGGAGCCTGGTGGGCTACAGTCCACAGGGTTACAAAGAGTTGGACACAACTGAAGCAACTGAGCATGCACACACGCATAGAGACTGAAACCCCGACAAGGTGGAAGTTAACCATATGATGATGAGATAGTAGATATGACATGCTGCTGCTGCTGCTGTTAAGTCACTTCAGTCGTGTCCGACTCTGTGCGACCCTATAGACACCAGGCTCCCCAGTCCCTGGGATTCTCCATGCAAGAACACTGGAGTGGGCTGCCATTTCCTTCTCCAATGCATGAAAGTGAAAAGTGAAAGTGAAGTCGCTCAGTCGTGTCCGACTCCCAACGACCCTATGGACTGCAGCCTACCAGGCTCCTCCGTCCATGGGATTTGCCAGGCAAGAGTACTGGAGCGGGTTGCCATTGCCTTCTCCAGATATGACATAAGATGGCACAATTCTGAGGTTTTTCCTTAAAGAAATGGGAACAAACCGACCCTGGAACTGAAGATTAACTGTACTTAAAACAATCTAGATGATGCAGGTCAAACCACTAGATGGCCAATTTTCAAATGACTGTCAGAGCTAACTGTACTGTTTCTTCATGTAGACCCCTCCATCTGCCTATAAAAGCTTCTTAAAGTGTACAAGAATCCAACACCCTCCTTCTGTTGCCAGCCTCTGAAATAAAACAAACTTTCCACCACTCTTGCCTCTTTTTTGGCTTTTGAGAGGTGAGCAGCCAGACCCACACTTTCTGTAACTGTCTTTTTTTTTTTTTTGTGTGTGTGTGTGTGTCAATGTGAGGCTGCTCCAGCGCCTCACAGCTGCTGCTTGCCACAGTGCTGGAGTGGTGGGTGGCGGAGAGGAGATAGGCCACATTCAGGGTCAAGAGTGGTGGCCATGAGGAAATACCTTACATCCAAGGTCAGGGGCAAAGGCCATGAGGAGATTCCAGACATCCAAGGTAAGAGAAACCCAAGTAAGATGGTAGGCACTGAGAGAGGGCATCAGAGGGCAGACAGATTGAAACCACAACCACAGACAACTAGCCAATCTGATCACATGGACCACAGCCTTGTCTAACTCAATGAAACTAAGCCATGCTGTGTAGACTCACCCAAGTTGGATGGGTCATGGTGGAGAGTTCTGACAAAAGGCAGTCCATTGGAAAAGGGAATGGCAAGCCACTTCAGTATTCTTGCCTTGAGAACCCCATGAACAGTATGAAAAGGCAAAAAGATAGGACACTGAAAGATGAACTCCCAGGTTGGTAGATCCCCAATATGCTAATGGAGATCAGTGGAGAAATAACTCCAGAAAAATGAAAGGAAGGAGCCAAAGCAAAAACAACACCCAGTTGTGGATAGAAGCAAGGTCCAATGCTGTAAAGAGCAATATTGCATAGGAACCTGGAATGTTAGGTCCATGAATCAAGGCAAATTGGAAGTGGTTAAACAGGAGATGCCAAGAGTGAACATCGACATTTGAGGAATCAGATAACTAAAATGGACTGGAATGGCTGAATTTAACTCAGATGACAAATATATTTATTATTGGGAGGAGGAATCGCTTAGAAGAAATGGAGTAGCCATCATAGTCAACAACAGATCCAAAATGGAGTACTTGGATGCAGTCTCAAAAATGAAAATATGATCTCTTTTCAATTCCAAGGCAAACTACTCAATATCACAATAATCCAAGTCTATACCCTGACCATTAATGCTGAAGAAGCTGAAGTTGAATGGTTCCATGAAGACCTATAAGACCTTTTAGAACTAAAACCCAAAAAAGATGTCCTTCTCATTATAGGGGACAGGAATGCAAAAGCAGAAAGCCAAGAAAAACCTGGAGTAACAGACAAATTTGGCCTCAGAGTACCAAATGAATCAGGGCAAAGGCTAATAGAGTTTTGCCAAAAAAACTCACTGTTCATAGAAAACACCCTCTTCCAACAACACAAGAGAAGACTCTACACATGGACATCACCAGATGATCCACACCAAAATCAGACTGATTATAATCTTTGTAGCCAAAGATGGAGAAGCTCTATACAGTCAGCAAAAACAAGATCAGTAGCTGACTGTGGCTCAGATGATGAATTCCTTATTGCCAAATTCAGACTTAAACTGAAGAAAGTAGGGAAAACCACTCTACCATTTAGGTATGACCTAAATCAAATCCTTATGATTATACAGTGGAAGTGAGAAAGAGATTTAAGAGACTATATCTGACAGACACAGTGCCTGATGAACTATGAATGGAGGTTCATGACATTGTACAGGAAATAGGGAACAAGACCATCCTCAAGAAAAAGAAATGCAAAAAAACAAAATGGCTTTCTGAGGAGGCCTTGCAAATAGCTGTGAAAAGAAGAAAAGCAGAAAAAAAAAAAAAAAGGGAGAACAGGAAAGATATACTTATTTGAATGCAGAGTTCCAAAGAAGAGCAAGGAGAGATAAGAAAGCCTTCCTTGGTAATCAGTCAAAGAAATAGAGGAAAATAATAGAATGGGAAAGACTAGAGATACCAAGGGAATATTGCATGCACAGATGGGCTCAATAAAGGACAGAAATGGTATGAACCTAACAGAAGCAGAAGATATTAAGAAGAGGTGGCAAGAATACACAGAAGAACTATACAAAAAAGACCTTCACAACCCATTTAATCACAATGGTGTGATCACTCACCTAGAGCCAGACATCCTGTAATGTGGAATCAAGTTGGCCTTAGAAAGCATCATGAAGAACAAAGCTAGTGGAGGTGATGGAATTCCAATTGAGCTATTTCAAATCCCGAAAGATGATGCTGTGAAAGTTCTTCACTCAATATGCCAGCAAATTTGGAAAACTCAGCAGTGGCCACAGGACTGGAAAAGGTCAGTTTTCGTTCCAATCCTAAAGAAAGGCAATGCCAAAGAATGTGCAAACTACTGCAAAAATTCACTCATCTCACATGCTAGCAAAATTATCCTCAAAATTCTCCAAGCCAGGCTTCAGCAGTACGTGAACCATGAACTTCCAGATGTTCAAGCTGGTTTTAGAAAAGGCAGAGGAACCAGAGATCAAATTGCCAACATCCGCTGGATCATGGAAAAAATGAGAGTTCCAGAAAAACATCTACTTCTGCTTTATTGACAATGCCAAAGCCTTTGACTGTGTGGATCACAATAAACTGTGGAAAATTCTGAAATAAATGGGAATACCAGACCACCTGACCTGCCTCTTGAGAAATCTGTATGCAGGTCAAGAAGCAATGGTTAGAATTGGAAATGGAACAACAGACTAGTTCCAAATAGGAAAAGGAGTACATCATGGCTATATATTGTCAGCCTGCTTATTTAACTTATATGCAGTGTACATCGTGAGAAACGCTGGGTTGAAAGAAACACAAGCTGGAGTCAAGATTACCAGGAGAAATATCAATAACCTCAGATATGCAGAAGACACCACCCTTATGGCAGAAAGTGAAGAGGAACTAAAAATCCTCTTGATGAAAGTGAAAGAGGAGAGTGAAAAAGTTGGCTTAAAGCTCAACATTCAGAAAATGAAGATCATGACATCTGGTCTCATCATTTCATGGGAAATAGATGGGGAAACATTGGAAACAGTGGCACTATTTATTTCTCTGGGCTCCAAAGTCACTGAAGATGGTGACTGAAGTCATGAAATGAAAAGATGCTTACTTCTTGGAAGGAAAGTTACCACCAACCTAGATAGCATATTAAAAAGAATAGATATTGCTTTGCCAACAAAGGTCCATCTGGTCAAGGCTATGGTTTTTCCAGTAGTCATGTATGGATGTGAGAGTTGGACTGTGAAGAAATCTGAGTGCAGAAGAATTGATGCTTCTGAATTGTGGTGTTGGAAAAGACTCTTGAGAGTCCCTTGGACTGCAAAAAGATCCAACCTGTCCATCCTAAAGGAGCTCAGCCCTGGGTGTTCACTGGAAGGACTGATGTTAAAGCTGAAACTCTAATATTTTGGCCACCTGATGCAAAGTGCTGACTCGTTTGAAAAGACCCTCATGCTGGTGAAGATTGAGGACAAGAGGAGAAGGGGATTACAGAGGATGAGATGGTTGGATGGCATCACAGACTCAATGGACATGAGTTTGAGTAAACTCCAGGAGTTGGTGATGGACAGGGAGGCCTGGAGTGCTGCTGTCCATGGTGCTGCAAAAAGTCGGACACAACTGAGCAACTGAACTGAACTAATGTAAGGCTGTGCTCTTGGGGTATCTGGCTTCCCTACATTTTCCACAGTAGAGCCTTGGCCACAGCAATGAGCTGCAATTGCTGCAATGAACCAGCTGCTCCTGGCTAGCTAACCCAAGAANAGTGCTGCTGTCCATGGTGCTGCAAAAAGTCGGACACAACTGAGCAACTGAACTGAACTAATGTAAGGCTGTGCTCTTGGGGTATCTGGCTTCCCTACATTTTCCACAGTAGAGCCTTGGCCACAGCAATGAGCTGCAATTGCTGCAATGAACCAGCTGCTCCTGGCTAGCTAACCCAAGAAGGGGATTCTAGGGACGTTCCTAGCAGCTGCCATAACCATTTGTTTTGTATATCCTTTCTGTTTCTCCTCTGCTAAGCACTGGTTACCAATTTACACTTTTTCTTGCTGGAACTGAAGCATGCATTTGGACCAGCTGAGGCACTCCATGACTTAATACGTTCGCCTAAGTCCACTTTTGTGCCCCTAGGCTAACTTCTCTTTAGAGCATGAAGTGATTGTGGGCATTTCGTCAATTGATTCTGGTGTCTGTCTGCCACTGAGGATGTTTTCTGAGTGTAAAGTGATATTTTGGCATTTTTGCCAATTGATTCTGCTGCACATCTGCTGTTGAGGGCCCTTTGTGTTGGAGAAGTATTTCTTTGGGACTCAGTATTGATAATCCTCTTGTAGGATTTGTGACAGTTCTGTCTTCTCATGTGTGAGTGCTTATTCCATTTGCGAGATTGGTATCCCTTTTGCTTTTTGTAAAATGGGAAATTCAGGGTCAATTCACTAGAAAAACTTAAGCTCTGAAACTGAATGAAAATAGTTCAGTCATTAACCAAACTCAGAGGCATTAAATTTCTCTTCAGAGGCTATAGATAATGTTCTGAGTTGTATCCTTTAAGTTGTCTTGTAGAAACTGAAACCCACACCAAGTGGAAGAAGTTAATTACATGATGACCAGACTGTAGCCAAAGTTGAAATATCAGGCTTCATTTCTTGGAAACATACTTCGTAGTTTCCATCACTCATGATCTGATTGGTCTAGAAACAGATAAGCAACAGAAATAATATAATAATAATAGAGAGGAGGAGTCTTTGTATTGACTACTTGCTATTATTTGAAATTCTATTCCTCATAAAAAGATACAACATTATGTGCAAAAGCTTCATGTGACTTACATAGTCTTCATGTGACTTATGTAGTAGAGCAAACATATTAAATGACAATGCACATTAATCCCATAGGCCAGGATCATAACTTTGTTTCAACTTTGTATTTCAAGATCTTTACATCTAGCTAGGGCTGCATTTACACTACTAAAGTAATGCTCAAAATTCTCCAAGCCAGGCTTCAGTAATACATGAACCGTGAATGTCCAGATGTTCAAGCTGGTTTTAGAAAAGGCAGAGGAACCAGAGATCAAATTGCCAACATCTGCTGGATCATGAAAAAAGCGAGAATTCCAGGAAAACATCTATTTCTGCTTTATTGACTATGCCAAAGCCTTTGTGTGTTTATCACAATAAACTGTGGACAATTCTGAAAGAGATGGGAATACAAGACCATCTGACCTGCCTCTTGAGAAACCTGTATGCAGGTCAGGAAGCAACAGTTAGAAATGGAAAAGACTCTGATGCTGGGAGGGATTGGGGGCAGGAGAAGGGGATGACCGAGAATGAGATGGCTGGATGGCATCACTGACTTGATGGACACGAGTCTGAGTGAACTCCGGGAGCTAATGATGGACAGGGAGGCCTGGCGTGCTGTGATTCACGGGGTCGCGAAGAGTCGAACATGACTGAGTGACTGAACTTAACTGAACTGAGGGCTGCATTAATATTGTTGAATGAAAAAATGAGTATCAAAATAAAAGTAAGAATATGGCAATTAAAAAAAAAGGATTTAATGAAATCAAAAGGTGAGGCCCTATCCGATATGAGTGGTTTCCTTATAAGAAGAGGAAGAGACAGCAGTAGTGTATTCTATAGTATTCTATTATGGCAGCTCTTATAAACTAACATGTAAATGCATGTATACTTATATGGAAAAGTATATATTAATAAAAATATGAATATATGAGAGTTACTTCATTAACTTGAAGTGACTCACAATATTTTAACGATGGGTTACATATACATGGGGCTTCCCAGGTGGCACTAGTGATAAAGAACCCACCCGCCAAGACAAGAGACAAAAGAGACATGGGTTCTGCCCCCGGCTTGGGAAGATCCTTGGGAGGAAGGAATAACAACCCATTCTAGTATTTTTGCCTGGAGAAGGATGGAGGAGCCTGGCGGCTACAGTCTATAGGATCACAAAGAACTGGACATGACTGAAGTGACTTAGCACACATGCCCTCATACAGATAAGACAGGGAGAAAAGGTAGTCATGTTAAAAAAGAAAATTAACTCTTATATAAAAGGTGCCTCCTAGTAATCATATTTGCATAATTTTATATGCAAATTATGCATGCTCCTGACATTAAAAATATATAAAAATATTTTTGTAAAATAAAAAATCAATTATGTATAATTATATTTATAATTATACATAATATATAATATATACATAATTAGACATAATATATAATATATATATATATAGAGAGAGAGATTTTGGAGAAGGCAATGGCAACCCACTCCAGTACTCTTGCCTAGAAAATCCCAGGGATGAAGGGGCCTGATAGGCTGCAGTCCGTGAGATCGATAAGAGTTGGGCACAACTGAGCAACTTCACTTTCACTTTTCAGTTTCATGCGTTGGAGAAGGAAATGGTAACCAACTTCAGTGTTCTTGCCTGGAGAATCCCAAGGATGGGGGAGCCTGGTGGGCTGCCGTCTATGGGGTCGCACATAGTTGGACATGACTGAAGCGACTTAGCAGTATATGTGTGCATGAATATATATATACATATTATATATGAATATATAATATTCATATATATTATGAATATATATACATATATATTCATACACACATATATTTTCTTTATATATTGATGCATAAACAATTTTATATATTACCCAAATCTCTATGGATCATAGAGTACATTCCTGTGATATCACTTCAGTTGTGTCCAACTCTTCGCCGCCCCATGGGCTACTCCTTATAGCCTGCCAGGGTTTTCTGTCCATGGGACTCTCCAGGCAAGAATACTGGAAAGATTTGTCACTTCCTACTCCAGGGAATCTGTCCAACCCAGGGGCCAAACTAACCTCTCTTATGTCCCCTGCATTGGTGGTGGCTTCTTTCTTATATCATAAAGTAGAATACCCAGAAGTGCTACTATCATATTAGACTTTATTTCATTTTTTCCCTTGGTTGCACTGTATGACTTGTAGGATATTAGTTCCCTAATAGGGAATCCAGGCCATGGAAATTGAAGTGCAGAATCCTGACCACTGGACCACCAGGAAATTCCTGAATATTTGCCTGACTTTAAGACTTTTTTTTTAAAGTTTTAGAGCAGCAAAACCAATTTATATCAGGATTTTTTTTTTTAATGCTTACATTTTAATATTTACATTTTCTTTTTTTTTTTTAATTTTACTTTTTTACTTTGCAATACTGTTTTGGTTTTGCCATACATTGACATGAATCCACTACAGGTGTACATGAGTTCTCAACCCTGAATCCTCCTCCCACCCCCACCCCCCATATCATCTCTTTGGGTCATCCCAGTGCACCAGCCCCAAGCATCCTGTATCTTGTATCGAACCTAGACTAGTGATTCTTTTCCTACATGATAGTATACATGTTTCAATGCCATTCTCCCAAATCATCCCACACTCTCCCTCTCCCACAGAGTCCAAAAGTCTGTTCTTTACATCTGTGTCTCTTTTGCTGTCTCGCAAGAGCCCAGAGATAAATCCACACAGCTATGGACACCTTATCTTCGACAAAGGAGGCAAGAATATACAATGGATTAAAGACAATCTCTTTAACAAGTGGTGCTGGGAAAACTGGTCAACCACTTGTAAAAGAATGAAACTAGAACACTTTCTAACACCATTCACAAAAATAAACTCAAAATGGATTAAATATCTAAATGTAAGACCAGAAACAATAAAACTCCTAGAGGAGAACATAGGCAAAACACTCTCCAACATACATCACAGCAGGATCCTCTATGATCCACCTCCCAGAATACTGGAAATAAAAGCAAAAATAAACAAATGGGATCTAATTAAAATTAAAAGCTTCTGCACAACAAAAGAAACTATAAGCAAGGTGAAAAGACAACCTTCAGAATGGGACAAAATAATAGCAAATGAAGCAACTGACAAACAACTAATCTCAAAAGTATACAAGCAACTTATCCAGCTCAATTCCAGAAAAATAAACGACCCAATCAAAAAATGGGCCAAAGAACTAAACAGACATTTCTCCAAAGAAGACATAATAAGACCAGAAACAATAAAACTCCTAGAGGAGAACATAGGCAAAACACTCTCCGACATAAATCACAGCAGGATCCTCTATGATCCACCTCCCAGAATACTGGAAATAAAAGCAAAAATAAACAAATGGGATCTAATTAAAATTAAAAGCTTCTGCACAACAAAAGAAACTATAAGCAAGGTGAAAAGACAACCTTCAGAATGGGACAAAATAATAGCAAATGAAGCAACTGACAAACAACTAATCTCAAAAGTATACAAGCAACTTATCCAGCTCAATTCCAGAAAAATAAACGACCCAATCAAAAAATGGGCCAAAGGACTAAATAGACATTTCTCCAAAGAAGACATATAGATGGCTAACAAACACATGAAAAGATGCTCAACATCACTCACTATCAGAGAAATGCAAATCAAGACCACCATGAGGTACCATTTGACACCAGTCAGAATGGCTGCGATCCAAAAGTCTACAAGCAATAAATGCTGGAGAGAGTATGGAGAAAAGGGAACCCTCTTACACTGTTGGTGGGAATGCAAACTAGTACAGCCACTATGGACAACAGTGTGGAGATTCCTTAAAAACCTGCAAATAGAACTGCCTTATGACCCAGCAATCCCATTGCTGGGCATACACACCGAGGAAACCAGAATTGAAAGAGACACGTGTACCCCAATGTTCATTGCAGCACTGTTTATAATAGCCAGGACATGGAAACAACCTAGATGTCTATCAGCAGATGAATGGATTAGAAAACTGTGGTACATATATCAGGATGTTTTAAGTGTAGCATAGTGTCTTGTATATCACAAGCATTCCATGCAAGTGGTATTTGCTCAGTTGTTTCTGACTCTTTGTGACCTCATGGACTGTAGCCTACCAAGTCCCTCTGTCCATGGAATTCTCCAGACAAAAATACTGGAGTGGGTTGCCATTTCCTTCTCCAGGGGATCTTCCTGACCCAGGGACCGAATCCATGTCTCCCACATGGCAGGCAGATTCTTTACCATTTGAGCCACCAGGGAAGCCCTAAGCATACCATACACAGTTTTTATTTGGCTTCCTAGGTGGCTCAGTGGCAAAGAATATGCCTGTCAATGCAGGAGACACAAGAGACACTTACTCTGTCCCTGGGTTGGGAAGATCCCCTGGAGAAGGGAATAGCTACCCACTCTGGTATTGTTGTTTGAAGAATTCCATAGACAGAAGAGCCTGGTGGGCTACAATCCTTGGACTCTGAAACAGTTGGACACAACTGAGCACACAAGTATATGTCATGAATAAGAAATATAGCAGTGTTGTTAAGAAAGCAGGCTCAGATATTAGCCTGAGTTTGAATTCTGAATCTACACTTAATAGCTCTATGATTTAGGGCTGCCTTTTATTCCCAAGCCTCCACTTCTTATTTTTAAAAAGAAACAATAATTGCACACGCCCTTCAAAATGTTGGGGATATTGAGGATGATAAGAAATACAAAATACTTACAGTGGCACCCACCACATTGTACACACCTAATACAATTTACTTATCTAATCTTATTTACCTCTCTGTACATTTCCTTCACATTGCAGCTTGAATTCTTATCCAAAAATTATCTCAGATACAATAGTTTCATAATGTTTTTTTTTGAAAAATTTCTTTGATTTCCTGAAACCTATTCTTCTTGTTTTTTCTAAAATTGTTTATACAGATTATAATTTTTTATCTCTTTAAAATGAGTATGCTTCTCATTTTGCATAAGTAGTCAGGAAGCTCCCAGAGGTCAAGGACAGAGAAGATATTTTATATAGCTTCCTGTCATTCATAGCATAGAGCTCAGTTTCTTCAACCAAGCATTCCACACTCCACTCATAAATTTGTCAATCTCCAGTGCCTTAAAGAATTTCCATTAATTGTAGTCAACATATTTTAATCATAAAATAGTGCATACATTTCAAGTAGGACACAGGCATACTTCTAAGATGCAGCACAGCTTGTTTTAAAACAGAGATCATCAGATTTGTCACAGTAAAAGTCATCTCAGTCAATAATTCTATTGCATTTCATGTCTATTTGCTTCTAAAGAAGTAAGAAAATAATTCCCTAACAGCTAAATATAGTTTAGAATGACTTCACTGACTTCCTCTGGAGTGGGAAGAAAAATAATTTTTCATCAACAAAGAATGTCCTAGCAAGTAGAGATATTGCTTATTTGGTAAAACTCTGAAATATTGCAACTATCCTACTGTGAACATCAATATTTAATTTTTCTCATATGTTTTTTATGAGTAAGTATCCAAGAAATACAATACATTGAGAACCACTGTATTAAAAAACAGAGAATTTAATACTTAAGTAGAAAAAGATACAGAGATTCGCTTGCATTTCCAACTATATTGATTTTAGCTATTACTTTGTAATTTGTCTTTATCATCAATTGTGAATGTAGATGATTAAAGGCAAAAATTTTCCTTCACATATAGTTTAACAAAAGCAGAGTGCATTAAATAGCCCAATATTTGCCACAAATATTCAGTTTGACATCTTATCCACTTTTGAAACTCTGGACGAAAAGGTACTTGTCTTACATATCAGTGGATGATTTCTGATAATATAATACCTACTTCCAATGTTTATTCATCTCCAATAAATTTTTCATCCCAGTAGTTTACAAATTGTGCCACTCCTAAAAATAAACAAATGAAATGCAGAATTCATAGCTTTGTAAAATGTAAGCAGGTGTATCTTTATGATACACAGATTTAGCAATACTTGTATTATATAAAGATGTACAGAATATATCATTTTGATGTCTCTGTTTTAAATAGTTTATTGTTAGAAACTCCAAACTGGTGAACAAGGACCGTTCTGCATAAAGTATGTCAATTCTTACTTTTGTACGAATTTATGTCAATTACTTACTTTTTTCTTACTTACTTTTCTTGCTTTTGTCATTGTTTACTTGTGCTTGTTTGCCATATTATTAATGTACCTCCCTTTATTTTTCTCATTTTTTCTTCTTGGTTATTAAAGCACACATTTACTTATAAAGCAATTCATCTTTATTCCAACATTACTTCAGAAAACATGTTAGAGACGAAATGAGATGTGAAGGAGATAAAGAAAAAGATAAAATGCTTTTCTTTCTTTCTTTTTTTGATTGCTTGAGAACTTTCTATTCCTTATTTTTATATTTACTTTTTGTTTATACTATTCATTTTAATATTTCTATGTTAATCTGAAAAAATAGAGAGATTTGACTCACTATAATCAATAATAAATCAATTATTTGTCACTTAAGAAACAAGGTAAGAACCTTATAACTATTCAGTTTCAGTTCAGTCGCTCAGTTGTGTCCGACTCTTAAAATTATTTCATTCTTTGTGAAACAGGCATTAAGACAATAATTTTTTTTGCTGTTTAAAATAGTTTATGTTGCTTTGTATTAGGTACACATTTACTGATTTCACTAATTTTTATGCCTTCTTAGATTTCTAGTTTTCACATGGGATCAGTTATTTCAGATTGAAGAACATTACTTGGTATTTTTTATAATGCAAAAATGAGCTTGACTGGTGACTCAGGGGTAAAGAACCCACCTGCCAATGCAGGCTCAATCCCAGGGCTGGGAAAGAAATGGCAACCCACTCCAGTATTCTTAACTGGGAAGTCCATGGACAGAGGAGCCTTGTGGGCTACAGTCCAGGGGGTCACAAAAAAAAAAGTCTGACATGACTTAGCAACTAAACAACAACGGTAATGCAAAGTGCTAGCAATCAATGCTTTTATATTTTATATTTCAAAAGTTAATTTTATTTTTGCTTTAGTTTTTGAAGAGTCTTTTAACTGGTTTTACAAATCTACAGTGACTTTTTTCCTTTCATTTCAGCACTGTAAATTCCACTCTATTGTCTCTGATTTCCAAAATTTCTCTTTGAAATTGTCCTGATTCTCTTTAAGGTGTGTGCCTTTCTACTTTACTATCTTCAAGTTTTTGTTTGTTTGTAATTTGATTTCTTTGTTTTCTTACATTTGTCTGTAATGTGGGGGGCTTTGATTTTCTACTGCATACATTTGATAGACTTTTAAAGTATTAGGTTGATTTTTTCATCAGTCTTGGGAAATGATTAGTCAATATCTCAGACTTCCTTGGTGAGGAATCTGCCTGCCAATGCAGGAGACACCAGTTGGATCCTTGGGTTAGGAAGGTTGATCAGTTAAAGGCATTTTATTAAAGGCATTCACCGGTTAAAGGCAATTTAAGTTCTGATAACTACAAATAAGCCCTTATAAATATTTATGTACAAGTTCTATGTGAACACAAAGTTTTCCTGGTGGCTCAGATAGTAAAGAATCTGCCTGCAATGCAGGGCACTTAGGTTCAATCCTTGGGTCAGGAAGATTTCTTGGAGAAGGGGTTGTCAACCCACTCCATTTTTCTTGCCTGGAGAATTTCATGGACAGAGGAGCCTGGAGGACTACAGTCCATGGGATTGCAAAGATTTGGACACAACTGAGAGACTATTTTGTTTGTTTGTTTTGTTTTGTGTTTTGGTAAATGAATAGAATTGACTGTTGAGTCAAATTTTACATATATTTTAAACTTTATAGGGACTAACAAACTCTTATATGAAAGTAATTAAATACACCTCAGCAGTTATCTGTAACCCACTCCAGTGTTCTTGCCTGGAGAATTTCAGGGATGGGGGAGCCTGGTGGGCTGCCATCTATGGGGTCACACAGAGTCAGACACTACAGCAGCAGCAACAGCAGCATCTGTAGAAAGGAAATTCTTCATGGACATCTTTTTTCCATTTGACCAACTACAGTCCAAAATATAACCTTCACAAAGGCAGATATAGTAGTTTTCCCTTGAATCCTAGTATTTTCTCAGTTCTAGGCTTTACCTATAAAACACTAGATTTTCAGTAATTATTCACTGAATGAAAGAGGAGACCAATGTTATATAACTACAGAATAATATATGATGAAACATGTGCTAGACACACAGTGATGGATATTTAAGGAAAGATTATGATAACATGAGATTATTAAAGACTGTAAATGTATCATAGATAGCACATATTAATAGAGAAGCCAGGATGAAATACTCCATCTATGTTGAAGAGCACAACCAATGACAGAAATAAGGAAAATACCACACAAAAATAAGTACACTTAGAGGATTTTTGATGGGATGAGAACATAGTATTTGTAGGGGAAAAAAAAAAAAAAGACCTGAAAGCAGGTTTATAATCAGAGTTCTGCCACTTGGTGGTCCTTTGGGTTTTACTTGGACACTTGACTTCTCAGTACTTCAATTTCTTTATAAGTTAGTTAAGACCCTAACAATGCCAAAGTCAAAGAGTTGCCAAGTGAGTAAAGTGAATTGAAAGTCACTCAGTCATGTCTGACTCTTTGTGACTTCATGGACTATACAGTCCATGGAATTTTCCAGGCCAGAAAACTGGAATGCATAGACTTTCCCTTCACCAGGGGATCTTCCCAACCCAGGGATCAAACGCAGGTATACCACATTGCAGGTGGATTCTTTATCAGCTGAGCCAAAAGGGAAGCCCAAGAATACTGGAGTGGGTAGTCTATCCCTTCTCCAGGGGACCATCCCAACCCAGGAATCCAACCTGAGTCTCCTGCATTGCAGACAGATTCTTTACCAGCTGAGCTATCAGGAAAGACATGAGATGGCAAGGGTATTGTATTACTCATTTTATATAAAAAATTCTCACACTATTGATGGTCTGACAAAAAGGTTAATATAAATGTGAACAAATGTTAACATAAACCTAGTCTGATGATTTTAAATTTGACATGGCAAAAATTTGTATAGTAAAACTTTTGAGAACAATTTAAATATTAAATTGTCACTGATAAAATGCTGAAGTCCATACATTGACAAAAAAGGGGTAACAATAGTACACATTAAATTAGTGACTGAAGAAAAAAATAGCACTGGAAAATTTTAGTTTTATCATCTCTTGGTAAAATATAGAAAAAAAAATTGTTCCAACCATTTTCCATTAACAAATATTGAATTGGAAGGTTGCTGCCACATTTTTGCAATAATAAGAGATATGGAAAATAGTGAGTCATCCAATTAGGCATTAGTGATGGTGCTGGTCAGAAATTATTGGGAATATAGAAATGTTCTTCCCCCACATGTGACTGTGGAATTGTGTGACATCTCCAGAGTAGTACTATCATATATTTTATCATTTTTACATTTCTTTAGAAATTATTATACTAGAAATGTATTTTGAGTGTTCAAAACAAAATCTAAAATCGCTTAGATACATGCCTTCTAGTATCATTTTTCCACTTCCCTCCAAAAGTAGAAGTTAGAAAACTTTCTAGGTTTAACAACTTATGTTGTCCAGATATTGTCTTTTAAATAAACAATTTCTAAAGTAAGTCCAGAAAACAACTGTACTTCAATAGAGACCTTTATCCAAGATTATGAGTTTCTAGTCTGAGTTGGAGATCTATTCTCTGCTATGAAGTTTATGATTCCTTCATAGTATAGTCCTGAGATTGTCAGAGAATACAACAAAGTTATGTCACAACCATTATCATTCAAATCTATTCAGATAAAACACCTTCAGAAACCAATAAACAGACATATAAAAAAGACTAATAAAGAGGATGGTCTGAGGAGTACATTTTACTCTGAATGATGGAAAGCATATGTGCTTTACATGAATACTAAGCATAGAACAGAATTTGAACTAATGTTGGACCTAAGCTGTAGACATAACAGTTGAAGATCTAAGAAGAGTTTTCTGTCAATAAAGTGAGTTGAAAGAGAGAAGATAAAAACTAAAGTTACATTGATTGTTAAAAACACAATCTACTTAAAAAAAAAGAAAGAAAATTCACAAAGCAGTAGAACATGACTTGAGAAATGTTACTGAAGAGAAAATTAGGATACAATAAACAGCAAGTCAAGGGAAGAGCAAACTAGTGAAAAAGACCTATTGATAATAAAATACTGATAAAAACTTAAACTCCTCTGTATTATGTTCCTTCTTAGGCTGAGTCTCAGACCAATGCTCAGAATATTATTGCTTTATATATTTTATGTAAAACATATTCCATAACAGGTATTTATTATTTCTACCTGGTAGATAAAAAGAGTCCTGAATATGCAAAAAAAAAAAAGTTTTGCAATACATATATTCTAACAATTACCTTTGGGGAGGACTAAATATAAGAGTCTTTGAAATTCTCAATGCAATATATATAAATGCTTGAACACAAAAGTGAGATATGCCATTGAAAAAATTATAGCAGAAAACTAGTATGAGTGGGCAGACAAATTAAATATATATATATATATATATATATATATATATACAATGAAATATATAAAACAGGAAATGAGGGTAGACAAACTCATACTTATTAAAAGGAAAGTGAAGGGGTGAACAAGATGGCAGAGGAGTAGGTGGATGTGGAATGCATCTCTCTCCACGGATACATCAGGAATGTACCTTCAGACACAGAAGTGCATGCAGAGCAGCAGCTGAGAGCAGACAGGAGTACCTGACCAGAGGAAAAGAATATATAGAACCATGCACAACAGTAGGATGAAAGAACTAGTGGAGAAAGCAGGAGTATTAGTAGGACTGGACCTGCCTTTGGCGGATGGGGGAATTGAAGCAGGGTTCTGAGCCCCACATCAGGGCAATTGTCTGAGTCAGAGGAGAAACATTTAAGGCTGAGAGTGAAACAGCTGATCTGTGGCAGCCTAAATGGAATGATCACGGTGTCTGGTCCCATCACTTCATGGGAAATAGAAACAGTGGAAACAGTGGCTGACTTTATTTTTCTGGGCTCCAAAATCACTGCAGATGATGATTGCAGCCATGAAATCAAAAGATGCTTACTCCTTGGAAGGAAAGTTAAGACCAACCTAGCATATTAAAAAGCAGAGACATTACTTTGCCAACAAAGGTCCGTCTAGTCAAGGCTATGGTTTTTCCAGTGGTCATGTATGGATGTGAGAGTTGGACTGTGAAGAAAGCTGAGCATGAAAGAATTGATGTTTTTGAACTGTGGTGTTGGAGAAGACTCTTGAGAGTCCCTTGGACTGCAAGGAGATCAAACCAGTCCATCCTAAAGGAGATCAGTCCTTGATGTTCAATGAAAGGACTGATGCTAAAGCTGAAACTCCAAAATTTTGGCCACCTCATGTGAAGAGTTGACTCATTGGGAAAGACCCTGATGCTGGGAGGGATTGGGGGCAGGAGGAGAAGGGGATGACAGAGGAAGAGATGATTGGATGGCATCACCAACTCGACGGACATGAGTTTGAGTGAACTCTGGGAGTTGGTGCTGGACAGGGAGGCCTGGCATGCTGTGATTCATGGGGTTTCAAAGAGTCAGACATGACAGCAACTGAACTGAACTGAATTGAAATGGAATGAGAATCAGACAGTCCTTGCCCCAGCCATACATACCCTGGACAGAGACACAGGTCCCCTGGAAGGCACAGCATCTGGGAGCTGGAGTTTAAGGATTGTATAGCAACCCCAGGGTGAGGACTGCTGTTGACTGCAGAGAGACAGATCAAGAGGAGGTGTTGGAGAAGATTGTGATGGGAAATGCCTGTGGAGGAAAGCTAGGCAGCCACAGAAGCAAGGCAATACTGCTGAGTCACCAGTAGAGGGTGGAGTCATCGTTATAGCTTCTCTCTCCTCACATGACATCAGCAGCAGCTGAACAATAAAGATCTTGACCCATCAAACACCTAAGGCACTGAACTACAAAGCAAGACCCCAACCAGGGTGCTTGTTAAGTGCCTGATGCACTGATCTACAGAGTAGCAACCCAGCTAGGTATACACATACATGTGCCTGACACGCAGAATAAGAGAAGGATCCCAGGCAAAGGAGCCATCTAAGAGCTCGAATGGGCAGAGCTACAGAGAAAGACTGGCCAAAGAGGGCTTCTGATTGCCAGCTTCAAGAGGCTCAAAAAAAGACTCTAATAGGGCCATAACTTCTGTGGCAGAGGCAGTTTGTGTCCCTGCACACTTGGCACCACCAGGGTACCCGCAAGACAAGTAGTTGTGCCACCTTCACACTCAACTCTTACTAGGACAGAGCTGCCATAAGCAGAAAAAAAAAAAAAAATCTTGTGTCTATGCATGTAGAATCACCTTTGTAGCGTCTGAATCCTTGCAGCCCTGTAGAGTGTGGCCTGCCATGTTTCTCTGTCAGGAAGGAGAGTTCTCCAGGCAAGAAGGCAAGAATACTGGAGCATATTGGCCAATATTGACTGCCATACCCTTCTAGAGCTTCCAGAACACTATATTTACTGCCCTGGCTGCCAACTCCCCTGAGCACCTGGTGCTGCCAGGACCCCTGCAACCCAAGCAGCTGCACCAGCTCCACACCTGGCCCTCACAGGAGTAAACCCGAGTCCATCAGGGCAACCTCAAGAGCAAACCACAGTAGATGACCCACATGCAGAGGTAGAAATAAAACCACAATTGCACACACTTAGTGCAGTGTGACTAAGAAGAAGACCCAAAACCTTCCCACCAGCTGTACAAGCTGCAGATTAAATCCACAGGATCAACTAGGCAGACTTTGTCTATGGAATATATAACAGGCCATTGAGAGCTCCCACAATAGAAAACACACTAATGCTGATAGCTGTGGATATTGGCAGCACGAACACATAGGTGTAGGACAAGATTAGATTCTGAGCTGCCCCCAGAGCAGATCCAGAGAACAGTACAGTTGTGGAGGGCATCCTAGAGAGGTGAGGCAGGCTGTGACTCCCAGCAAGGGAAGGGACTCTGACAGCAGTAACTCAAGAAAAACATTTATTTCATATGTTTTGACTTGTTCTGTAGTTTTTTTGGATTTTTTTTCTTTTCTTTTTTTTTCTTCCTTTTATTCCCCTCTCTCTTGTAGTTGTTGACTTTATTATTGGCACTATAAAATCTAGTTAAGTTTTTGAACTTTTTGTTTTTCTCAGTCATTTTTTTTATTGTTGGTATAAACCTCTGCCTCTACTTTGGGCATTTGCAGTTGTGTGGAGTTTTTCCTTTTTTCTTTCTCTTTTTTTAACTTAATTTTTTAAACTTATTATTATTTTTTCTACATTTATTCCTTTGTTTGCTTTCCCTATTGTTCTTTTCCCTGTACAGGTAATCTTTAATGTATATAAATCTTCTTTATCTACCTCTATTGAACTTTGCATATCTATTCTTTCTTTCTTTTTTCAACTCTCAGCATATTTGTTAATTTTATTTTCATTGCTTTATTCCTCAATTGAAATATTGCTTTAGTTTTGTTTTCCAGTTTGTATTTTAGTTAGTTTTGTTCTAGTAGATATAATTTCTGGTTTCCTTTGTTCACCAGGTCAATCTATTGCACTTTATTTTTTATGGACTGTTTTTACTTTGCTTATGGATATATATGTATATGTGTATATTCAGTCACACGTTTTATTGTTGTTATAAACCTCTGTGAAGTTTTCCTTTTTTTTTTCTTTCTTCTTCCATTTTTTCTTTTTTATAATTTTAATTTTTAAACCTATTATATTTTCTACATTTATTCCTTTGTTTCCCTTTCCTACTGTTCTTTTCCCCATGCAGTTAATCTTTAATCTATACATATCTGATTCATCTACCTCCTTAACTTTGCTTATCTACTATTTCTTTCTTTTCCTTCTCTTCTTTTCCTCTCAACACATTTGTTAGTTTTGTTTTCATTGCTTTATTTCCCATTGGTGCCTTGCTTTAGTTTTGTTTTCCAGTTTGTGCTTTAGTTAGTTTTGTTCTTAACTGGTAAATATAATTTTTTTATTTCCTTTGTTCACTGGTCAATCTACTGTACTTTATTTTTGTTGGACTGTTTTGACTTTGCTCATGTGTATATATGTATATGTGTATATTCCATTACTTTAATTATTATTTGCCTGATTTTGTGAATGTTATTTTTCTGGAATTCATCTTTGGTTTCTTGTTTTTGGATATTTGTTTTAATCTCATTTAATGCCATAACAAACCACTGTGGAATCTTCATTTCTGAACAGAGATTAAGCCCCGAGCTTTTGGAATGGGAGCATTGACTCTAAGACCCTAGACTACTAGAGAACTAACCCTGAAGTGAAGTGAAGTGAAGTGAAATCGCTCAGCCGTGTCTGACTCTTTGTGACCCCATGGACTGAAGAGCCTACCAGGAGCCTACCAGGCTCCTCAGTCCATGGAATTTTCCAGGCAAGAGTGCTGGAGTGGGTTTCCATTTTCTTCTCCAGGGTATCTTCCCAACCCAGGAATTGAACATGGGTCTCCCACATTGCAGACAGATGTTTTACCATCTGAGACACCAGGGAAGCCCTAGACTACCAGAGAACTAACCCTAGGGAGTATCAAATAGTGAGAACTCACACAAAGGAAACCACTGGAATACAAGACCCAGCATCACCCAACCACCAGTAACACCCTGTTCAGGATGCCTCATCTAAACAAACAAAACAAAAATACAAACCAAATCATCTGCAGACAGGATTACCACCTCACTGAGCCTTTCCTATCAGTGGAAAACCAAACAAACAAAAATTCAGCACAAATCTCACCCTATATGAAGCTTACAAAAACCACTGGACTGAACTTAGGAGGGCAGATATCAAAAGAAAGAATTCAACCTTGAAGTCTGGGAAAAGGAGACCTCAAACACATTAAGTTAAATAATAATAATAATGAAAAGGCAGACAAATACTACACAAATGAAGGAAAAAACTAGAAATGCAGAAGACCAAATAAATGAGGAAGAAATAGGCAAACTATCTGAAAAAGAATTCAGAATAATGATAATAAAGATGATTAAAAACTTTGAAAACTAAATGGAGAAGATTCAAGAAATGATTAACAAAGACCTAGAAGAATTAAATAACAAACATACAGAGACAAGCAAAACAATCACTGAAATTAAACATACTCTGGAATGAATCAATAGCAGAATATATGAAACAGAAGAATGAAATCTGTGAGCTGGAAGGCAAAATGGTGGAAATAACTACTGAAGAGAAGAATAAAGTAAAAAGAATGAAAAGAACTGAAGATAGTCTCAGAGACCTTTGGGTCAATATCAAAAGCACCAACATTCAAATTACAGGGATCCTGAAAGAAGAAGAGAAAAAGAAAGGGTATGAGAAAATTTTTGAAGAGATTATAGGTTAAAATGTTCCCAAACATGGAAAATGAAATAGTCAATCAGTCCAAGAGACACAAAGAGTCTCATACAGGATAAAACCAAGAAGAAACATGCCAAGACACATACTAATCAAATTAACAAAAACTAAACACAAAGAAAGAATATTACAGCACCAAGGAAAAAGCAACAAGTAACATACAAGGGAAACCCCATACACTTAACAGCTGATCTTTCAGCAGAAACTCTGCAGGCCAGAAGGGAATGGCAGGATATATTTAAAGTACTGAAAAGGAAAAACATACAACCAAGATTACTGTCTTGGCAAATATCTCATTCAAAAATGAAAGAGAAATAAAAAAGCTTTTCAGACAAGCAAAAGTTAGGAGAATTCAGTATCACCAAACCAGCTTTACAACAAATGTTAAAGGGACTTATATGGTCAAGAAATACAAGAGAAAAGGCAGATACTTGGATCAATGGTGGCCTGCTGCAGGGTTGGGGGCACTAACTGTAGCAGTAAATGCATGGAATATTTTGAAGGAGGTCATCATTATCTTCATTACCTTCACCATAGCTTGGTTGGGGTAAATATCAGGGAGAGAACACAGCTCCACCCATCAACAGAAAATTGGATTAAATATTTACTGAGCATGGTCCCCACATCAGAACAAGACCCAGTTTCCCCCTCAGTCAGTCTCTCCCATCAGGAAGCTTACATAAGCCTCTTATCCTTCTCCATCAGAGGGCAGACAGACTGAAAACCACAATCACAGAAAACTAAACAATCTAATCACATGGACCACAGCCTTGTCTAAATAAATGAAACTATGAGCCATGTCATATAGTGCCATCAAAGACGGATGAGTCATAGAGGAGAGTTCTGACAAAATACAGTCCACTGGAGAAGGGAATGGCAAATCACTTCAGTATTCTTGCTTTGAGAACCCCATGAACAGCATGAAAAGGCAACAAGATAGAAACCTGAAACATGAACCCATCAGGTCAGTAAGTGCCCAATATGCTACTGGAGATCAGTGGAGAAATAACTCCAGAAAGAATGAAGGGATGGAGACAAAGTAAAGAGAAAAAAAAAAGAATTGTGGATGTGACTGGTGATGGAAGCAAGGTTTGATGCTGTAAGGAGCAATATTGCATAGGAACCTGGAATGTTAAGTCCAAGAATCAAAGCAAATTGGAAGTAGTCAAAAAGGAGATGGCAAGAGTAAACGTTGACATTTTAGGAATCAATGAACTAAAATGGACTGAAATGGGTGAATTTAAATCAGATGACAATTATATCTACTACTGTGGGCAAGAATTCTTTAGAAGAAATGGAGTAGCCATCATAGTAAACAAAAGAGTCTGAAATGCAGTACTTGGATGCAGTCTCAAAAACGATAGAATGAGCTCTGTTTGTTTCCAAGGCAAACCATTCAATATCATGGTTATCCAAGTCTATGCCCCAACCAGTAAAGCTGAAGAAGCTGAAGTTGAACAGTTCTAGGAAGACGTACAAGATCTTTTAGAACTAACATGTCAAACAGATGTCCTTTTCATTGTAAGGGAATGGAATAGAAAAGTAGGAAGTCAAGAAACACCTGGAGTAATAGGCAGATTTGGCCTTAGAGTACAGAATGAAGCAGGGCAAAGACTAATAGAGTTTTGCCAAGAGAATACACTTGTCATAGCAAACACCCTCTTCCAACAACACAAGAGAAGACTCTACACATGGATATCACCAGATGGTCAACATCGAAATGAGATTGATTATATTCTTTGCAGCCAAAGATAGAGGAGCTCTTCACGGCAAAAACAAGACTGGGAGCTGACTGTGGCTCAGATCATGAACTGCTTATTGCCAAATTCAGACTTAAATTGAATAAAGATAAAGAAAACCACTAGACCATTCAAGTATGACCTAAATTAAATCCTTATGATTATATAGTGGAATAGAGAAGCAGATTTAAGGGATTAGATCTGATAGATAGAGTGTCTGATAAACTATGGATGGAGGTTCGTTACATTGTACAGGAGAAAGGGATCGAGACCATCCCCATGGGGGAAAAAAAAATCCAAAAAAAAAAAAAAAAATGGCTGTCTAAGGAGGCCTTACAAATAGCTGTGAAAAGAAGAGAAGAGAAAAGCGAAGGAGAAAAGGGAAGATATAAGCATCTGAATGCAGAGTTCCAAAGAATAGCAAGGAGAGATAAGAAAGGCTTCTTCAGTGATCAATGCAAAGAAATAGAGGAAAACAACAGAATGGGAAAGACTAGAGATCTCTTCAAGACAAATAGAGATCCAAAGGGAATATTTCACGCAAAGATGGGCTCGATAAAGGACAGAAATGGTATGGACTGAATAGAAGCAGAAGATGTTAAGAAGAGGTGGTAAGAATACACAGAAGAGCTGTACTAAAAAGATTTTCACAATCCAGAGAATCACGATGGTGTGATCACCTAGAGTCAGATATCCTGGAATGCGAAGTCAAATGGGCCTTAGAAAGTTTCACTACAAACAAAGCTGGTGGATGTGATGGAATTCCAGTTGAGCTATTTCAAAACCTAAAAGATGATGCTGTGAAAGTGCTGCCCTCAATATGCCAGCAAATTTGGAAAACTCAGCAGTGGCCACAGGACTGGAAAAGGTCAGTTTTCATTCCAATCCCAAAGAAAGGCAATGACTAAGAATTCTCAAACTACCACACAATTGCACTCATCTCACACGCTAGTAAAATAATGGTCTAAATTCTCCAAGCCAGGCTTCAGCAATAGGTGAACCATTAACTTCCAGATATTCAAGCTGGTTTTAGAAAAGGCAGAGGAAGCACAAACTAAATTGCCAACATCTGCTAGGTCATCGAAAAACCAAGAGAGTTCCAGAAAAACATCTATTTCTGCTTTATTGACTTAACCAAAGCCTTTGACTGTATGGATCACAATAAACTGTAGAAAATTCTGAAAGAGATGAGAATACCAGACCACCTGACCTGCCTCTTGAGAAACCTATATGCAGGTCAGGAAGCAACAGTTTCAACTGAACATGGAACAACAGACTGGTTCCAAAGAGGAAAAGGAGTACGTCAAGGCTGTATATTGTCACCCTGCTTATTTAACTTATATGCAGAGGACATCATGAGAAACACTGGGCTGGAAGAAACACAAGCTGAAATCAAGATTGCTGGAAGAAATTTCAATAACCTCAGGTATGCATATGACACCACCCTTATGGCAGAAATTGAAGAGGAACTAAAAAGCCTCTTGATGAAAGTGAAAGGAGAGTGAAAAAGGTGGCTTAAAGATCAACATTCAGAAAGTGAAGATCATGGTATCTGGTCTGATCACTTCATGGGAAATAGATGGGGAAACAGTGGAAACAGTGTCAGACTTTAGTTTGGGGGATTCCAAAATCACTGCAGATGGTGACTGCAGCCATGAAATTAAAAGACACTTGCGCCTTGGAAGGAAAACTATGACCAATCTAGACAGCATATTAAAAAGCAGAGACATTACTTTGCCAACAAAGGTCCATCTAGTCAATGCTATGGTTTTTCCAGTGGTCATGTATGGATGTGATAGTTGGATTGTGAAGAAGGCTGAGCACTGAAGAATTGATGCTTTTGACATGTGATGTTAGGGCAGACTCTTCAGTGCCCCTTGGACTGCAAGGAAATCCACCCAGTCCATCCTAAAGGAAATAAATCCTGGGTGTTCATTGGATGGACTGATGCTGAGGCTGAAACTCCAATACTTTGGCCACCTAATGTGCAGAGTTCACTCACTGGAAAAGACCCTGATGCTCGGAGGGATTGAGGGCAGGAGGAGAAAGGGATGACCAATCATGAGATGGCTGGTTGGCATCACTGACTCGATGCACATGATTTTGGGTGAACTCTGGGAGTTGGTGATGGACAGGGAGGCCTGGCCTGCTGCTATTCAGGGGTCACAAGGAGTCGGACACTACTGAGCGACTGAACTGAACTTAAACAACTTGCTACAATAAAATCAATAGATCAATGAAGAAATCAAAGAGGAAATCAGAAAATACCTTGAGGCAAAGAAAAAGGGAAAGACATCTTTCCAAAATCAGTTTGTTGTTGTTCAGTGGCTAAATCATGTCTGCCTCTTTGTGACCCCATGTACTGCAGCATGTAGGCTTTATTGTCCTTCCCATTGTCCAAATTCAATGGAATACATGAAAAGCAGTTACAAGAGGGAAGCTTATAGTGATATGGTCCCCCCTCAAGAAACAAGAATGCCCTCAAACAACCTAATCTCCCATCAACTAGAATTAGAAAAAGAAGAAAAAACAAAGCCTAAAGTCATAAAAAAGAAGCATATAATAAATGAGAGAAGAAATTAATAAAATAGAGGAAAAAATAGAAAAGATCAATGAAACCAAGAACTGTTTTTTTTTTTTTTTTTTTTTTTTTTTTTTTTTAA
>SJYT01037788.1:50795-70831 GCA_006410635.1 Cephalophus harveyi
CAAGAACAGAGAGGATCCAAATAAACAAAAAGAGAAATTAAAGAGGAGATGACCAATAAAATATAGATACAGAAAATAATAAGAGGGTACTACAAGCAGATGCATATCAGTAAGTTGGACAGCCTAGAAGAAATGGACACATTTCTACAAACACACAAAATTCCAAAATTAAATCAGGGAAAAAAATAATCTGTACAGATTCCATTACCCTGGTATCAAAACTAGACAAAACTACAACAAAAAAGAAAATTACATACCAATATGTTTAGTGAATATAGATACAAAAATCTTCATCAAAATATTAGCAAATAAAATTCAACAGTGAATAAAGAGAATTATACACTATCAAGTGGGATTTATCTGAAGTATGCAGTAATCACAATTCAATCAATGTGACACTCTACATTAACAAAAGGAAGGATAAAAATCACTTAATCATTTCAATTGATGGAGAAAAAGCTTTTGAGAAAATTTGACATCCATTAATGATAAAAGAAAATAAAAGTGAAAGTCGCTCAGTTGTCAGATTCTTAGTGACCCCACAGATGCTTGTCAGACTACTCTGTCCATGGGATTCTCCAGGCAAGAATACTGGAGTGGACAGCCATTCCCTTCTCCAGGGGATTTTGAAAGTTCAGGGATCAAACCCAGGTTTCTCACATTGTAGAAGGATTCTTTACCACCTGAGCCACCAGGGAAGCCCTTAATGATAAAAACTCTCATTGAAATTGAGCAACAATGGCACATAGCTCAGCATAATAAGGCCCATTTGTGACAAAGTGAATATAGCTTTAAAATATAATTTAAAGTTTTATTTATCCCTTGTACCATCCACAGGTGATAGATTTTGAAAATCATACATTTGGCTAACAACACATAAAGTTTAGTATTATTAATGCTACAAGACCGTCCATATAAAAAATGTCATTTATATATAGATAGATAGATAGCCCTGAATTCATCAATACCCAAATCAAAATTGAGTGATGTCAAGCAGTTGGCAACTATGCAGATCAATCAAAGTGATACTTCATTGCTCCTGAGACAATGTTTAATCTTACAGGTCCACTGACATTAGTTCTAATGAGACCACATTTGAGGGCAGTTACATTAGGCTACAAACTGAACTGCTTTCTACTAGTAGTCCTCGACGAGGAGATATGTATGATTGATGCCATCAGATACAATACAAAGAGGAGAGAATGGTTACAGCTTAAATGTTAAACAATAGACATGGTTTATTCCCTCCATAATCTCCTTTACAATGCATTTGTCCAAAATATATCATTTTGAACAAATAAAAGCAGCATAAAATATGCTTTTTTTTTTTTTTTTTGGCACTAAGATGGATTCTATGAAGAGAATAAGGGATGTGTAGATAGTTCCCCTGCCTTCATGGAACTTGAAGAAATACATGTGCCTACATCCTCTCTCTTACTAACTCCACATTAGGGGTTTTTGTACCCTCAATCTTACTAGGGAAGCAAAATACACCCACGATAAGTCATATACTTGAAAAAAAACTTATGTGCTCCAATGAGTGAAGCTGACAGGAGCTGCAGTAAGGGTTTCATAGCATAAAGATTCCAATATATGTTTCATAAGAAAATTGAGTTTGAGTTCAGTCGTAACTGATGAAATGGTTGGAAGAGGAGGGCTTCAAGCAGCCAGAAATGAAATGAAACAGTGAAAATACAGAAAGACATTGTATACTATAGTTCCAAGAGGTAACTTTTCTTAAAATACTTTTTTGTAACTCAGGATCACATGTCAAAATCATTGGAGATTGATCAGTTCGGTTCGGTCCCTCAGTTGCTCCTGACTCTGCAACCCCATGGACCACAGCCTGCCAGGCCTCCCTGTCCATCACCAATTCCCAGAGCTTCCTCAAACGCATGTCCATTGAGTTAGTGATGCCATCCAACCGTCTCATCCTCTGTCGTCCCCTTCATCTCCCACCGTCAATTTTTCCCACCATCAGGGTCTTTTCAAAAGAGTCAGTTCTTCGCATCAGATGACCAAAGTATTAGAGTTTCAGCTTCAGCATCAGTCTTTCCAATGAATATTTAGTACTGATTTCCTATTTGGAGAGTGATAGAACTTGGTAAGCAAAGTAATAAAACATATCAAAGACAGCGTAATGGAAGCAGAATATTCAAACCTCATCAATGTCTCATTAAAATCAATGAAGGCTTTAAAGCATAGAGTCTGCATAGTAGGTTCAGCTGCTCAGTCGTGTCTGATCTTTGCAACCCATGAATCGCAGCACGCCAGGCCTCCCTGTCCATCACCAACTCCCAGAGCTCACTCAGGCACGTCCATCAAGTCAGTGATGCCATCCAGCCATCTCATCATCTGTCGTCCCCGTCTCCTCCTGCCCCAATCCCTCCCAGCATCAGAGTCTTTTCCAATGAGTCAACTCTTCGCATGAGGTGGCCAAAGTACTGGAGTTTCAGCTTTAGCATCATTCCTTCCAAAGAAATCCCAGGGTTGATCTCCTTCCGAATGAACTGGTTGGATCTCCTTGCAGTCCAAGGGACTCTCAAGAGTCTTCTCCAACACCACAGTTCAAAAGCATCAATTCTTTGGCGCTCAGCTTTCTTCACAATCCAACTCTCACATCCATACATGACCACTGGAAAAACCATAGCCTTGACTAGATGGACCTTTGTTGGCAAAGTACTGTCTCTGCTTTTCAATATGCTGTCTAGGTTGGTCATTACTTTTCTTCCAGGGAGTAAACATCTTTCAATTTCATAGCTGCAATAACCATCTGCAGTGATTTTGAAGCCCAAAAAATAAAGTCTGACACTGTTTCCACTGTTTCCCCATCTATTTCCCATGAAGTGATGGGACCAGATGCCATGATCTTCGCTTTCTGAATGTTGATCTTTAAGCCACCTTTTTCACTCTCCTCTTTCACTTTCATCAAGAGGCTTTTTAGTTCCTCTTCACTTTCTGCCATAAGGGTGGTGTCATCTGCATATCTGAGGTTATTGATATTTCTCCCGGCAATCTTGATTCCAGCTTTTGCTTCTTCCAGCCCAGCGTTTCTCATGATGTCCTCTGCATATAAGTTAAATAAGCAGGGTGACAATATACAGCCTTGACATATTCCTTTTCCTATTTGGAGCCAGTCTGTTGTTCCATGTCCAGTTCTAACTGTTGCTTCCTGATCTGCATATAGGTTTCTCAAGAGGCAGGTCAGGTGGTCTGGTATTCCCATCCCTTTCAGACTTTTCCACAGTTTATTGTGATCCACACAGTCATAGGCTTTGGCATAGTCAATAAAGCAGAAATAGATGTTTTTCTGGAACTCTTGCTTTTTCAGTGATCCAGCGGGTATTGGCAATTTGATCTCTGGTTCCTCTGTCTTTTCTAAAACCAGCTTGAACATCAGGAAGTTCATGTTTCACGTGTTTCTGAAGCCTGGCTTGGAGAATTTTGACCATTACTTTACTAGTGTGTGAGATGAGTGCAGTTGTGTGGTTATTTGAGCATTCTTTGGCATTGCATTTCTTTGGAATTGGAATGAAAACTGACCTTTTCCAGTCCTGTGGCCACTGCTGAGTTTTCCAAATTTGCTGGTGTATTGAATGCAGCACTTTCACAGCATCATCTTTCAGGATTTGAAACAGCTGAACTGGAATTCCATCACCTCAACTAGCTTTGTTCGTAGTGATATTTTCTAGGCCAACTTGACTTCACATTCCAGGATGTCTGACTCTAGGTGAGTGATCACACCATCGTGATTATCTTGGTCATGAAGATCTTTTTTATACTCTTCTGTGTATTCTTGCCACCTCTTCTTAATATTTTCTGCCTCTATTAGGTCCAGACCATTTCTGTCCTTTTTCGAGCCCATCTTTGCATGAAATATTCCCTTTGGTTCTCTATTTGTCTTGAAGAGATCTCTAGTCTTTCCCATTCTGTTGTTTTCCTCTATTTCTTTGCATTGATCGCTGAAGAAGGCTTTCTTATCTCTCCTTGCTATTCTTTGGAACTCTGCATTCAGATGCTTATATCTTTCCTTTTCTCCTTTGCTTTTCACTTCTCTTCTTTTCACAGTTATTTGCAAGGCCTCCTCAGAAAGTCATTTTGCATTTTTGCATTTCTTTTCCATGAGGATAGTCTTGATCCCTTTCTCCTGTACAATGTTATGAACCTCATTCCATAGTTCATCAGGCACTCTATCAGATCTAGGCCCTTAAATCT
Organism: Cephalophus harveyi; assembly: GCA_006410635.1. Taxonomy (NCBI): domain Eukaryota; kingdom Metazoa; phylum Chordata; class Mammalia; order Artiodactyla; family Bovidae; genus Cephalophus; species Cephalophus harveyi. Next base: position 55,011 of record SJYT01037788.1, read on the forward strand.
ACTTCTCACTCCCACTGTATAATCATAAGGGATTTGATTTAGGTCATACATGAATGGTCTAGTGGTTTTCCCTACTTTTTTCAATTTCTGTCTGAATTTGGCAATAAGGAGTTCATAATCTGAACCACAGTCAGCTCCTGGTCTTGTTTTTGTTGACTGTATAGATTCTCCATCTTTAGCTGCAAAGAATATAATCAATCTGATTTTGGTGTTGACCATCTGGTGATCTCCATGTGTACAGTCTTCTCTTCTGTTGTTGGACTAGGGTGTTTGCTATGACCAGTGAATTTTCTTGGCAAAACTCTATTAGTCTTTGCCCTGCTTCATTCCGCATCCCAAGGCCAAATCTGCCTATTACTCCAGGTGTTTCTTGACTTCCTACTTTTGCATTTCAGTCCCCTATAATGAAAAGCACATCTTTTTTGGATGTTAAAATGTCTTGTAGGTCTTCATAAAAGTGTTCAACTTCAGCTTCTTCAGCATTACTGGTTGGGGCATAGACTTGGATTACTCTGATATTGAATGGTTTGCCTTGGAAATGAATAGAGATCATTCTGTTGTTTTTGAGATTGCATCCAAATACTGCATTTCAGACTATTTTGTTGGCCATGATGGTGACTCCATTTCTTCTGAGGGATTCCTGCCAGCAGTAGTAGATATAATGGTCATCTGTGTTAAACTCACCCATTCCAGTCCATTTTAGTTCGCTGATTCCTAGAATGTTGACGTTCACTCTTGCCATCTCCTGTTTGACCACTTCCAATTTGCCTTGATTCTTGGACCTTACATTCCAGGTTCATATGCAATCTGCTCTTTACAGAATCAAACCTTGCTTCTATCACCAGTCACATCCATAACTGGGTATTGTTTTTGCTTTGGCTCCATCCCTTCATTCTTTCTGGAGTTATTTCTCCACTGATCTCCAGTAGCATATTGGGCACCTACTGACCTGGGGAGTTTCTCTTTCAGTATCCTATCATTCTACCTTTTCATATTATTCATGGGGTTCTCAAGGAAAGAATACTGAAGTGGTTTGCCATTCCCTTCTCCAGTGGACCACATTGTGTCATAGTAGGAACTCCTAAATTTAAGGACAAATTAATTATTTAGTTTAAGAGTAAAAATTTGGTTATATAGATGATCATTGGAAAGCCAGTGTACCAATTTACATCTGAATAACTATCAATAAGATTCTCTAATATAATATCAATATGACTAGATAGGAAGGAATAGATATCAAAGACTTTTCAGAGAATGACTATGATGTGATTATTTTCATAATAAATAATGATATATGAAGACTAAAAACCTATCTTCTTGTGTAATAAAGATCAGTGTTCAGGAAACATCAAATAGTGGAAAATATCTCATATAGAATATAATTTTCATGAATCATCATTTTTGCTCATATTAAGTAGAAATTACCAAAGTAACAATAAAAATAGTAAAGACCTTCATGTCAAGTACTATAAAGAATTTTTCAAAGTTGACACTTTTCTGATTTTATCTCATTGCATTATGTCAACAACTTTATAATACAATGTCATGGCTGGTTGATGGGCTTCCCTGTTGGATCAGCTGGTAAAGAATCTGCCTGCAATGCAGGTGACCTGGATTCCATCCCTGGACTGGGAAGAGCCCCTGGAGAAGGGAACAGCTATCCACTCCAATATTCTGGCCTGGGGAATTCCAGGAACTGTATAGTCCATGGGGTCACAAAGAGTCAACAGCTGGTTGATATTGAAACTTTAGTGATTTCTCACTTGTGCAAAAAAGAATTCCAAGGAGGTAAGGCTATGTTCAAATGTCTCAAGACAATGCTTTTGCCACAAGTATATACTGAGTACCAGGTCAGGCTATTTGCTTGCTCCTCACTAGTAGTTTTATGGATTAAACTTCCTGAAAATTACACAAATGGAACTTGCTCTTCTTGAACTTACCTACAACACATCTCATTAAAAGTAGATATATGGCTAAAGTATCTTTTGTGATTCCAATTATAATATAAGAAATCAAAGTGAAAGTCACTCAGTTGTGTCTGACTCTTTGTGTTATAACAGGAAAGCAATTGTTAGTAAAACCAGGAACACAAAAGAAATAGCAATACAAACAAAATATTTGTCATGAATACATTATATAAAAAAAGTTTAAAAACACTATGTATTTTAGAAGTATGTGCTGAAACACCCCATTATGTGAGGGTAGATGTTGAAAAATAAAAATAAGAGCACTTGAAGCATGAGATAATATGATTCTCCATTAGAATTCATTCTAACTGTAAGATGGTCCATCAGCTTGCTATTCAAATGAAATGACACTTAATGGTTTGTTTATTCACTCAACTCTAGCACACTAAGTGGAAAATCTCTTACTTAATCTTCTGTTAGTTTGGTTTGAGGACATTAAAGCGTTTTTTGAAAAATTTCAATAATGACTTTATTTTCAGAGTGAAAAAATATGTATGTGCTAACAATCTTTTCCTCTCTTATATAATGGTGCTAGATTCATGTGTTTCTTCTGCCATTTCCAAATGGCCAGATGTAGAGATTTTAGGAATACAAGTTTCAGCTTTGCATCTAAACATTTAATAAACATTTAAAAATATTTTAGATAGCATGCATATTATATCACTAGGAAAGATTTTCACATTGAATTCCTTATTACCAAGGGCTATTTTCATCCTTTTAGTGACTTTCTAATTCTGAAAAGCTGAACTTAGTACTCAAAATAGATTTAGTACTCAAAAAAAAAAAAAAAAAAAAAGATTTTTGAGTACTTACTAGATGTAAGACACCTGGTTAGGCAACAATTGCTTTTCATTAAACATTGATAAACAATTATATTTTTGAAGGATCTTTTGGCTGTAACAAAAACACAACTTAAAGATTTTAAAACATAAAAGACATGTTTGTTGTTCTAGTCACTAAGTTGTCTAATTCTTTTGTGACCACCCCCCACCCCCACCCCATGTACTGTAAACTGCCAGGCTCCTCTGTCCATGGGATTTCCCAGGCAAGAATACTGGAATGGGCTGTCATCTCCTTCTCCAGGAGATCTTCCTGACTCAGGGATTGGACCAGTGTTCCCTTCATTGGCAGTTGGATTCTTTAATGCTGAGCTACCAGGAAGCTCCAGAAAAATGTATTACATATCATAATAAGAAATCTCAATGTACCATGGAATATTTAGAGATTCAAGATGTTATAAAAATTCTTAGGTTGCCTTCATCTTTTCCTCTTGTTTTTTCAGCCACCTAACTGCCTCAGCGAAGGCCAACTACAATAGTTCTGGGCAATATATTCTTACACTAAACAAACAGAGGATTTGAAGGTTTTCCTAGATAAGTGTTCCTTACACATAAACAAATTTCTCCTGGAATCTTAATTGACAGAGTCAGCAAAATATTTTTAAAGTCAGCTTTTGGGAAAAGAAATATAATTCATATCATTCAGTTCAGTTCAGTCGCTCAGTCGTGTCCAACTCTTTGCAACCCCATGAATCACAGGCCTCCCTGTCCATCACCAACTCCCAGAGCTTGCTCAAATTTATGTCCATTGAGTCAGTGATGCCAACCAGCCATCTCATCCTCTGTCTTACCCTTCTCCTCCTGCCCCCAATCCTTCCCATGATCTGGGTCATTTCCAAAGAGTCAGCTCTTCGCATCAAATGGGCAAAATATTGGAGTTTCAGCTTTAGCATTAGTCCTTCCAATGAACACCCAGGACTTATTTCCTTTAGGATGGACTGCAAGGTTGGATCTCCTTGCAGTTCAAGGGACTCTCAAGTCTTTTCCAACACCACAGGTCAAAAGCATCAATTCTTTGGCACTCAGCTTTCTTTATAGTTCAACTCTCACATCCATACATGACCACTGAAAAAACCATAGCCTTGATTAGACTGACCTTTGATGGCAAAGTAATGTCTCTGCTTTTTAATATGCTGTCTAGGTTGGTCATAAATTTTCTTCCAAGGAATAAGCATCTTTTAATTTCATGGCTGCAATCCACCATCTGCAGTGATCTTGGAACCCCCCAAAATAAAGTCTGACACTGTTTCCACTGTTTCCTCACTATTTCCCATGAAGTGATGGGACCAGATGCCATGATCTTCGTTTTCTGAATGTTGAGCTTTAAGCCAACTTTTTCACTCTCTTCTTTCACTTTCATCAACAGGCTTTTGAGTTCCTCTTCACTTTGTGCCATAAGGGTGGTGTCATCTGCATATCTGTGGTTATTGATATTTCTCTCAGCAATCTTGATTCCAGCTTGTGTTTCTTCCAGCCCAGCATTTCTCATGATGTCCTCTGCATATAAGTTAAATAAGCAGGGTGACAATATACAGCCTTGACGTACTCCTTTTCCTATTTGGAGCCAGTCTGCTGTTCCATGTCTAACTGTTGCTTCCTGACCTGCATATAGGTTTATCAAGAGGGAGGTCAGGTGGTCTGGTATTCCCATCTCTTTCAGAATTTTCCACAGTTTATTGTGATCCACACAGTCAAAGGCTTTGGCATAGTCAATAAAGCAGAAATAGATGTTTCTCTGGAACTCTCTTGCTTTTTCAATGATCCAGCAGATTTGGCAATTTGATTTCCTCTGCCTTTTCTAAAAACAGCTTAAACATCTAGAAATTCACGGCTCATGTATTGCTGAAACCTGTCTTGGAGAATTTTGAGCATTACTTTACTACTGTGTGAGATGAGTACAGCTGTGAGGTATTTTGAGCATTCTTTGGCATGACCCTTCTTTGGGATTGAAGTGAAAACTGACCTCTTCCAGTCCTGTGGCCACTGCTGAGTTTTCCAAATTTGCTGGCATATTGAGTGCATCACTTTCACAGCATCATCTTTCAGGATTTGAAATAGCTCAACTGGAATTCCATCACTTCCACTAGCTTTGTTCGTAGTGATGCTTTCTAAGACCCACTTGACTTCACATTCCAGGATGTCTGGCACTAGGTGAGTGATCACACCATCGTGATCATCTGGGTCTTGAATCTAATAGCCCAAACAAGATTAATCATTTTTGGAGCTGAATACATATTTGACTTCCTGAATATTTTAACTCATGGAAGACAGTGAACATCTAAGAATGTGTGCTATAGAGAGTTTACTTATCACAATCTACAAAAAAGGAAACATAAATTTTAAACAACAGATACTGTTTGTTTCACAATTGATAATTTTTATAGCTGGAATTAAGATTATTGAAAAACCAAGTCATTTTAGTAAATACTTCCACTTATCCTCACTCCAAAAATATTATGTTTATTAAAATAAGTATCAGTTACTAAATCTATAGACAAATGATAAATTTGCACATATTAATTAGAAGCAAATATACCATAATCTGACAATCAGACATAAAGAGATGATTTATTAATGAATATGTGGTAGATAAAATGAGTGACAAGTAACCATGGCATTATGCATTCAGAGATGTGGGATAACTAACAAGAGGAATGGTGACCCTAAAATGAGGTAGCTGAACTAAATATGGAATAAGCTTCCTACAGAAACAAGTGCAAATAGTCACATTTGCAAAATTAATAGACCTAAAAATTAATCATATTTCTATATGATATTACTTTAAAAAGGTAATTTGGCTATTAACTGAAAATGCAACAATCCAATTTACTCATGTAATTTACTCAAAAGCAAACAACATAAATGTAAAAGAAATTTGCAAGAAAACAAACAAAAATTCTCCCATGTATACACTTGATTATTTTTAACATTTACTAGAAGTATGCATTAGTTTTAGAAGTATGCTTTTGTTTTTAGTGGTCTTCTTTTTCTCTTTCTATGAAGGTCAACTGTTGCAAACATCAATATGATAACCCCTTCCTTGAGCATATCTGGATAGAGAAAGCTAGTTATTGTCACTTTCCAGGCTCACCTGAATATCTGTAGATACTGATAGGATGACAGATCAAGAAGAATCAGAAAATTAGCCAGATTCTGAAAATAGAATCTTCAGAAAACATTCTGTTACTGGTAATTTTCATTCACAAATTTTAGTCATATAATGTAGAGAAGATGAGGATTATTAAAATACCTAAGAATTAAAATATTCTTTAGCAGTGAAAGCACTCACAGTTTTATAAACATTAAATATATTCTTCTGATAGTTGAGGGGAAATATTAATATAGTCAATATTATACTAGAAGGTACAGGGGATTTAAAAAACTGCACATGCACAAAATAGAAAGTTCATAGATTAATGATATTATTATATTTTTTATTCTGTTCCATTGATCTATTTGATTACTCTGCCATTACCATCCCACTTAATGGCTGTAACTTTACAGTAAGTCGTGAAGTCTAGTAGCAATAGTTCTCTGAAGTTGTGCTTCTTCAATACTGTGTTGACTATTCTGAGTTTTTCCCCTCATGTAAGCAAGGAGATCCAACCAGTCCATTCTAAAGGAGATCAGTCCTGGGTGTTCTTTGGAAGGAATGATGCTAAAGCTGAAGCTCCAGTACTTTGGCCACTTCATGCAAAGAGTTGACTCATTGGAAAAGACTCTGATGCTGGGAGGGATTGAGGGCAGGAGGAGAAGGGGACGACAGAGGATGAGATGGCTGGATGGCATCACGGACTCGATGGACGTGAGTTTGAGAGAACTCCGGGAGTTGGTGATGGACAGGGAGGCCTAGCGTGCTGCGATTCATGGGGTCACAAAGAGTCGGACACTACTGAGTGACTGAACTGAACTGAACCATGTAACTACTACGTAAACTCTAAAATCAGCTTGTTGTTATCCATAAATAACTTTTTGGGATTTTGATTGAAATCATATTGATATATAGCTCAATTTGGGAACAACTGACATTTTGACAATATTGAGTTTTCTTATCCATGAATACTGCACTGTTTCTCCATTTATTTACTTCTGCTTTGTTTTCACTTAGTAACACTTTGTACTTTTTCACATGTGGATATTTTACATAGTTTGCTAGATTCATATGAAGTATCCAGAGTTAGTGAGTGCAAATGTAAATGGTATTGTGGTTTTAATTTTAAATTCACTTGATCATTGTTGTTATATAAGAAAGCAACTGACATTTTTATATTAACCTTAAATCTTTCATCTTTGCTTTAATTGTTTACTAGTTCCAAAATTATTCTTGCCTAGTCTTTCAGATTTTGTACATAGACTCTCTTCAAAGAAAGAAAGTTTTATGTCTTCTTTTCTGTGCATCTTTTATTCCTTTTTCTTAATTTCTATCATTAATAAGGAATTCCAGTATAATGTTGAAAAGTAACAAATGAGATGGGATACTCTTCCCTCATGACTGATGTTAGTGGGAATGATTTGAGTTCCTCTCTATTAAGTATGATGATAACTGCAGGGTTTTTTGTAGATACTCTGTCAGGTTAAAGAAATTTCCCTCTATTTCTAATTTAAAGTTTTTGTCATAAAAGGGAATTGGATTTTCTCAAATGCTTTTTCTGGATGTATTTATGTGACTATGTGATTTCATTGATTTTCTCTATATTTTTTTTTTTTTTTTAAGTTTGGATCTTATTTGTTTTCCTAATTTCCTAAGATGGAAATTATTTTATTGATTTTTGTTATTCTTCTTTTCTAATATATGCATGCAATTCTGTTAGCTTTCTTTTAAATACTGCTTTCACTGCATATCACAAATTTTGATGAGTTATATTTTTATTTTCACTCAGTTAAAATTTTTTTTTAATTTTCTCTTGAAATTTATTCTTTGACCTACATGTTATTTAGAAGTATGTTGTTTGCTCTCCATGTGATTTGGGAGCTTCTAATTATCTTTCTGATATTGGTTTCTAGTTTAATTCCATTATGGCCTACAAAGCAGACATTGTTTATAATCATATTCTTTTAAATTTGTTAGCATATTTCATGGTCCAGAATGTGATCAATCTTGGTGAATGTTCCTATGAGTTTGAGAAAAAAAGACATTTTGCTGTAGTTGGTTGAAGAAGTCTATAGATAGTAATTATAACCAGCTGATTGATAGTGTTGCTAAATTCAGATATGTCCTTCCTGGTTTTCTGCATCTACTAGGTGCAATCCTTTCTGATAGAGGAGTGTTGAAGTCTCCAACTGCCGGGAGCCAGTACGGGAGATCCCAACCATGACAAAGGTCATGAAGAAAAGGCCTGACAGGCAAAGGCGAGTCAGGACTCAAGGGATCCCCTGGACCTGCTTGAGCATCTGCCCCAAAACCAGAATCTGCCTGTCCTGCTGTTTTTCACCAACTCCTCTGTTACCAACGGGGGGCTGTCCCCGACCACCATTCTCTGAAGAAAATTAACTTAGAGCTCTAGTTTATAAATCTCCTGGGAATGTAATTGGAGTATTTCAATTCAAACCCCTCTGATAACTTTCTAACTTGCCTGACAGGTTTATCCAGACTTTTTTAACTATGCATGTGATTGTTTACAGCCTCCCAACTGGAGAGGCACAGGAAGCTTAAAACATTCTAGGAATGTATAGCCTTTCAAGGAGTTAAAAATCATTAGAATAGAACTGGTTAAGGGTTTCATTGTTGAGCCAATAGTTGCTCCCAAGTTTTCATATCTTTTATTTTTTGATATAGTTGGTATATAGAAAAAACAGGTAGTAGCCACATTAGATCTTTGAGTTAAGTACTTTCTTTGTTATAACCCACTGCACCTTTGTTCTATAAGAATGTAACTTTATTTAGTACTTTGAGGGTGATGCAGATTAAAGAAAAAACACTTCAAGGGAAAATGAGTTTTCTGGTTGATTAACATTTATCAAGGAAAAGAGCCATAAAATGCTAACAGGCCTCTTGGACAGAAGATAATGTAAATCACCTGAAACCTTTTGCATATGGAAAGGTATGCAGAAAGAAAACCCGGTCTTGATAAGGATCAGGACTGCTGCCCCTGCATGACTCTGTATTCTCCATTATTCTCTATGTACGACTTAAGGTATATAAGTTACCTTTGAAAATAAAGTTGCGGGTCTTACACAAGCTTGGCCTCCCCATGTCGTACTTTCTCTCTTTATCTCTTTTCAGGCTAATTCCCTGGAGCACAGAGGCCCTCTGAGTTCACTTTCCTGCCTGGGCTTCTAAGACCCACTCAAGAAGGTGCCCAAGGTGGGGGCAACTTCTGCTATTCGAGAGGGCGCCTGCAGCCTATGTGAACAGTGCAAGTCCCTTGTCTGGGGCTTTATTGGCTTTCTGCATAAACCAACGAATATCAGCCTCTTCTCTCCTCTATTCTCTTAACTGCAAATTCTTTCCTTATCTCTCTCTCATCACTGTCCACACTTCAGATACCCTGGATCCAACCGGGGCTGGTCCCTGATATCCAACTATGATAGTAGATCAGTCCCTTTGTCCTTTCAGTTGTTTTAGTTTTGGCCTCACATAGTTTGATGTTCTCTTGCTAGGCATATTCATATTAAAAAATGGTTAGATCTTAAAGAACACAGGACCCTTTTATAGCTTCATAATGCCCTTATTTAAACCTCATAAATTTCTTGACTTTAAGTCAGCTCTGTTTGAAATTTACAGCACTCTTACTTTTTTAGATAAGTGTTAACAAGATATACTTTTCTCCATCCATGTACTTTTAACTCATGTGTCTTTATATGTGAAGTGAATATTTATTGTAGATAACATGTACTTGGATCCTGTTTTTTGATACACATTGACAATCTCTGCTTTTTAATTGTATATTAGACCATTGACATTCAAACTGATTATTAATATTGTATTAAAATTAATATCTACTATGGAGATCAAGAAACACACGAAGTAACAGGCAATTTTGGCCTTGGAATACAGAATGAAGCAGGGCAAAGGCTAATAGAGTTTTGCCAATAGAAGACATTTGTCATAGCAAACACCCTCTTCCAACAATACAAGAGAAGACTCTACACATGGACATCAACAGATGGTCAACACCAAAATGAGACTGATTATAGTGTTTGTAGTTGGAGATGGAGGAACTCTATACAGTCAGCAAAAACAAGACTGGGAGCTGACTATGGCTCATATCATGAACTGCTTATTGCCAAATTCAGACTTAAATTGAAGAAAGTAAGGAAAACCACTAGACCTTTCACGTATGACCTAAATCAAATCCTTATGATTATATAGTAGAATAGAGAAGTAGATTTAAGGGACTAGATCTGATAGACAGAGTACCTGATGAACTATGGATGGAGGTTCATGACATTGTACAGGAGAAAGGGATCAAGACCATCCCCATGGAAAAGAAATCCAAAAAAACACAAAACGGCTGTCTAAGGAGGCCTTACAAATAGCTGTGAAAAGAAGAAAAGTGAAAAGCAAAGGAGAAAAGGAAAGATATAAGCATCTGAATGCAGAGTTCCAAAGAATAGCAAGGAGAGATAAGAAAGCATTCCTCAGCGATCAATGCAAAGAAATAGAAGAAAACAACAGAATGGAAAAGACTAGAGATCTCTTCAAGATAAATAGAGATACCAAGGGAACATTTCATGCAAAGATGGGCTCGATAAAGGACAGAACTGGTATGGTCCTAACAGAAACAGAAGATAATAAGAAGAGGTGGCAAGAATACACAGGAGAACTGCACAAAAAATCTTCAGGACCCAGGTAATCACGATGGTGTTATCACTCACCTAGAACCAGACATCCTGGAATGTGAAGGCAAGTGGGCCTTAGAAAGCATCACTACGAACAAAACTAGTGGAGGTGATGGAATTCCAGTTGAGCTATTTCAAATCCTGAAAGATGATGCTATGAAAGTGCTGCACTCAATATGCCAGCAAATTTGGAAAACTCAGCAGTGGTCACAGGACTGGAAAAGGTCAGTTTTCATTCCAATTCCAAAGAAATGCAATGCCAAAAATGCTTAAACTACCGCACAGCTCCACTCATCTCACACGCTAGTAAAATAATGCTCAAAACTCTCCAAGCCAGGCTTCAGCAATCGTGAACCATGAACTTCCAGATGTTCAACCTGGTTTTAAGAAAGCCAGAGCAACCAGAGATCAAATTGCCAAATCCACTGGATCATCAAAAAAGCAAGAGAGTGGTGCATCACAATAAACTGTGAAAACTTCTCAAAGAGATGAGAATACCAGACCACCTGACCTGCCTCTTGAGTAACCTATATGCAGGTCAGGAAACAACAATTAGAACTGGACATGGAACAACAGACTGGCTCCAAATAGGAAAAGCAGTACGTCAAGGCTCTATATTGTCACCCTGCTTATTTAACTTATATGCAGAGGACATCATGAGAAACACTGGGCTGGAAGAAGCACAAGCTGGAATCAAGACCTCCAGGAGAAATATCAGTAACCTCAGATATGCAGATGACACCACCCTTATGGCAGAAAGTGAAGAGGAACTAAAAAAGCCTCTTGATGAAAGTGAAATAGGAGAATGAAAAAGGTGGCTTAAAGATCAACATTCAGAAAATGAAGATCATGGCATCTGGTCCCATCACATTATGGGAAATAGCTGGTGATACAGTGGAAATAGTGTCAGACTTTATTTTGGGGGGCTCCACAATCACTGCCGATGGTGATTGCAGCCATGAAATTAAAAGACACTTACTCCTTGGAAGGAAAGTTATGACCCACCTAGACAGCATGGTAAAAAGCAGAGACATTACTTTGCCGACAAATGTACGTCAATTCAAGGCTATGGTTTTTCCATTGGTCATGTATGGGTGTGAGAGTTGGACTGTGAAGAAAGCTGATTGCCAAAGAATCGATGCTTTTGAACCGTGGTGTTAGAGTAGATTCTTGAGAGTCCCTTGGACTTCAAGGAGTTCCACCCAGTCCATCCTAAATGAGATCAATCCTGGGTATTCTTTGGAAGGACTGATGCTAAAGCTGAAAGTCCAATACATTGGCCACCTCATGCGAATAATTCACTCATTGGAAAATACACTGATGCTGGAAGGGACTGGGGGCAGGAGGAGAAGGGGTTGACGGAGGATGAGATGGCTGGATGCCATCACCCACTCAGTGGACATGAGTTTGAGTGAACTCTGGGAGTTGGTGATGGTCAGGGAGGCCTGGTGTGCTGGGATTCATGGGGTCGCAAAGATTTGGGCATGACAGAGCAACTGAACTGAATATCTACTATATTCAATATTTTTATTTGTTGCTTTTGTTTCTCCACTTTTTTTCTTGCATTTTGTTGTCTTAATTAAGCATTTTATATGATTTTATTATTCTTTGAAAACAAGTTATACATATTTTTCTACTTTTTATAGTGATGGTCCTAGAGTTTGCAATATGTATTTACATTTCCAAATAATTCAATTATACTTTAAAATTGCACTATATTACTTCATGGCAGTATGAATACCTTATAATCATAAAATATAGCTAATTATATATGTGTGTGTGTTTATTTATTTATTAAAAAAATTTTATTTTTACTTTATTTTACTTTGCAATACTGTATTGGTTTTGCCATACATTGACATGAATCCACCACAGGTGTATACGAGCTCCCAATCCTGAATCTCCCTCCAACCTCTCACCCCGTATTCTCTCTCTGGATCATCCCCAGGCACCAGCCCCAAGCATCCTGTATCCTGTATCAAATATAGGCTGGTGTTTCATTTCTTACATGATAGTATACATGTTTCAATGCCATTCTCCCAAATCATCCCTCCCTCTCCCTCTCCCACAGAGTCCAAAAGTCCATTCTATACAACTGTGTCTCTTTTGGTGTCTCACATACAGGGTCATCATTGCCATCTTTCTAAATTCCATATATATGTGTCAGTATACTGTATTGATGTTTTTCTTTCTGGCTTACTTCACTGTGTATAATAGGTTCCAGTTTCATCCATCTCATTAGAACTGATTCAAATGAATTCTTTTTAATGGCTGAGTAATACTCCATTGTGTATATGTACCACAGCTTTCTTATCCATTCATCTGCTGATGGACATCTAGGTTGTTTCCATGTCCTGGCTATTATAAACAGTGCTGCAATGAACATTGGGGTACATGTGTCTCTTTCAATTCTGGTTTCCTCGGTGTGTATGCCCAGCAGTGGGATTGCTGGGTCATAAGGCAGTTCTATTTGCAGTTTTTTAAGGAATCTCCACACTGTTCTCCATAGTGGCTGTACTAGTTTGCATTCCCACCAGCAGTGTAAGAGGGTTCCCTTTTCTCCACACCCTCTCCAGCATTTATTGCTTGTAGACTTTTGGATCGCAGCCATTCTGACTGGTGTGAAATGGTACCTCATTGTGGTCTTGATTTGCATTTCTCTGATAATGAGTGATGTTGAGCATCTTTTCATGTGTTTGTTAGCCATCCGTATGTCTTCTTTGGAGAAATGTCTGTTTAGTTCTTTGGCCCATTTTTTGATTGGGTCATTTATTTTTCTGGAGTTGAGCTGCATAAGTTGCTTGTATATTTTTGAGATTAGTTGTTTGTCAGTTGCTTCATTTGCTATTGTTTTCTCCCATTCAGAAGGCTGTCTTTTTACCTTGCTTATAGTTTCCTTTGTTGTGCAGAAGCTTTTAATTTTAATTAGATCCCATTTGTTTATTTTTGCTTTTATTTCGAGTATTCTGGGAGGTGGATCATAGAGGATCCTGCTTTGATTTATGTCAGAAAGTGTTTTGCCTATGTTCTCCTCTAGTAGTTTTATAGTTTCTGGTCTTACATTTAGATCTTTAATCCATTTTGAGTTTATTTTTGTGAGTGGTGTTAGAGAGTGATCTAGTTTCATTCTTCTACAAGTGGTTGACCAGTTTTCCCAGCACCACTTGTTAAAGAGATTGTCTTTAATCCATTGTATATTCTTGCCTCCTTTGTCGAAGATAAGGTGTCCATAGGTGTGTGGATTTATCTCTGGGCTTTCTATTTTGTTCCATTGATCTATATTTCTGTCTTTGTGCCAGTACCATACTGTCTTGATGACTGTGGCTTTGTAGTAGATCCTGAAGTCAGGCAGGTTGATTCCTCCAGTTCCATTCTTCTTTCTCAAGATTGCTTTGGTTATTCAAGGCTTTTTGTATTTCCATACAAATCTTGAAATTATTTGTTCTAATTCTGTGAAAAATACTGCTGGTAGCTTGATAAGGATTGCATTGAATCTGTAGATTGCTTTGGATTGTATACTCATTTTCACTATATTGATTCTTCCGATCCATGAACATGGTATATTTCTCCATCTATTAGTGTCCTCTTTGATTTCTTTCATCAGTGTTTTATAGTTTTCCATATATATGTCTTTAGTTTCTTTAGGTAGATATATTCCTAAGTATTTTATTATTTTCATTGCAATGGTGAATATAATTGTTTCCTTAACTGTGTGTGTGTGTTTAAAGTCATTGTATAAGTAGGGCAATGGAAGAAGAAATGATTAAAAATGAAGACAAAGTATGGGACAGTCCTCAGAGATAAACTCTCCTTTGACTAAATGATTTATTTACATTTTATTATTTGCAATAAATCTCGAATTTCATCTTGGCATTGATTATGTCCACTTTTATTATGAAAGGGCTGCCTTTTATAAGAATCATCAGCTGTTAAAAATTACAGTCTAGTGTAATCTTTCATGTCAAACACATTTATACCTAAAGAAATATCCAGCTATTTAAGAATCCCAAAATATTGTGCCTTATTTGTCACAGTTGTGGTCCCCACCTATTAGGATGTATTTCTTTTATATAACCTCACTTCAGTCTTAACACTTCAGAACAGAAAATATTTAACTGCTTTTCTAACCCTGTGAGACTATTTCTTTGTATATTTATCTTTGTTTTATTCGAGTTGTTGTTTTCTTTTTATCCATGGAACATTCTATTTGAGTGGAATCTTCCTTTATTTAAATTCAATCTGATCTACAGATTGTAACAAACTGTTGTAGCAATCTTTCTTACAGATTGTAAAAAGTAGTAACAAATTTCATGTTTAATATTCTAAATTTCAATCTTCCTTGATGTTCAAACAGGTATAAGAGTTTTCCCTTTTGTTAAAATGCTTTATTGATTTCAAAGGGAAACTCTTAAGGGAGAAGGTATGATTTCAAATATGTATCCTTCAGTAATTATAGAAGAAAAACTCAAGCTTCTAAAGAATGATGCCTCGTTTCAATTCTAAAGCTGTGAGTCAGCGAAAAGAATGTCTAATGCAGTTTAGAACTTTTTCTCCAAAAATTTTTCTACACATAACTTTGAATGACAGATACTTCATGTCCCATGTACTTGATCTTTAAAATGATACTCTGACACAGACTTTTCCAAAACCTTGCAAATGTGAGAGCACCTTAGAACAGAAAGAAAAATTTGACATGTTATCAACTATGTTAATTTCATAGGTACATTTCTATTCAGTCTTCTTTACAAAATTAAAACCAATTTTCTAGCTTCCCCTCATTTTAAAACATAAAAATATAATAATTTCTGTCAATATTCCCAGAAATCTAAAAAGAATGTCTATAGTGTGTATCACAGTTATCCAAGTCTATGCCCCAACCAGTAATGCTGAAGAAGTTGAAGTGTAATGGTTTTATGAAAGGTCTACAAGACCTTTTAGAACTAACACCCAAAAAAGATGTCCTTTTCATTATAGGGGACTGGAATGCTAAAGTAGGAAGTCAAGAAACACCTGGAGTCACAGGCAAATTTGGCCTTGCAATGCAGAATGAAGCAGGGCAAAGACTAATAGAGTTTTGCCAAGAAAATGCACTGGTCATAGCAAACACCCTCTTCCAACAACACAAGAGAAGACTCTACACGTGGACATCACCAGATGGTCAACACCGAAATCAGATTGATTATATTCTATGCAGCCAAAGATGGAGAAGCTCTATACAGTCAACAAAAACAAG
>SJYT01037796.1:0-20439 GCA_006410635.1 Cephalophus harveyi
CACCCCTCCCACCTCCCTCCCCATCCCATCCCTCAGGGTCATCCCAGTGCACCAGCCCTGTCTCATGCATCGAACTTGGACTAGCAATCTGTTTCACATATGATAATATACATGGTTCAATGCTGTTCTCTCAAATCTTAAAATGCTCTCCTTGATTGAATTCTTTCTTAAAAGATTTCTGCCAAATCATTTTCAGGTTCCTTCCTGCACTCCTCTTCTTCTACTAAACGTTTAAATTCTGGTTTTCTCTCAAGGTTCTACATACCCCGAGTACTTCCCTTTTGATTGTATTCATACATATTAAACATTGTACATATCATCTCTAAGTGATTTCATTGCTATCATCTTAATCACTTAAGTACTCAAAAGCTACATATTACCATGAGAAAGACCCCCAACATTGGACTTTTACATAATGGCCCTGTTGTTGTCATACAAGAGAGTTGAAATGGAACCCCCTCAAAACTGGTTTGGATATTGAAACTGATGAGGCCACATATGCATCAAGAGAGTAGGAATAATATTTATTTTCACATAATAAGATTTTCTGAAGGGAGAAGTTTGGGTTCCCAAGTCGGTCCAAAATGGATTGAGAGAGCAAGGAGGGGCACCTGGCTTTGGATTTTATTGTGGCTAGGTTTGGGGCTGGGACGAGGGTTCCCTTGTATGGGCTGGGACTTCCATAGTTTGAATTTTTCCCTGGCACCAAAGTGGTGAGCATCTAGGCCTTCTTATCAGCTTGCTCAGATATACAGAAAGACAGAGTGGTAGAGCTTGAAAGCTATCAGCAGTCAAAAACAAAAAATGGAATTAGACTCTTTATTACAAACTCCATCATAGTTGTCATAGTTAATTTAGAATTGACCACTACAAAATCCACAAATTCAATCCATTTGTCTCTTCTGAATTGTAGAATTGCCAAATTGGTCTTTCTACTTGGATATCTGACAGAGCCCTCGAGCTCAACATGTTCAGAACTGAACCCTTTTTACAATGTAAGTTAATGACCTCTCAGTCCGCATAGTTTTCCAAATTAGAAAGATGGCAGATATCTTAGATGTTTCTCTCTTCTTATCAACCCCTGGTCTTTTCTATTGGTCATAAGCGCCTACTGATTCTGCCTTTGATCACCTTGCTGACACTGCCCTCCTCTTGTAGATCCCCATTGACTACCTCAGTTCAGTCCCTTGGACTTTCCTGACTGTATTACCGCAATAGCCAGATTTTAATGGCTGCTCTGTTTCTGGTGTCATCCTCCCTGATAATCGCCACCACACACACATTTACCAACTTGACCCCAAATGAAAATAGGACCATGTCACTCTCTTACTTAAAACTCTTGTTGGTCTTGACCAGCCACAAGTTAAAGTATGAGTATCTTCTACTGGCATACAAAAGCTTTTATGTCTTGACTTCAGCCTATTCCTTTGGCCTCATCTACCTACTCCTTTGACCTGACTCCTGTTGTTTTAGATTCACCCTGGGTTTCAGTTATACCAACATACTTTCAGGTCCTCAAATAATATGAAGTCATTTTTTTTGTCCCCATACATTTTCGCATGCTGTTCCTTTTGCCCAGAAGACCCTTCATGTCTCTGCCCTCTAGGAAGCCCTACTTACTCTTCTAGTCTGAATGCAGATAGTGTCTCTTCTATGAGGCTTTTCTTGATTGTCTCAGGTCATGTTCTGAGCATAGTACCCTGTGTATAATGGGTATAGTAACCATTTATTCCATGCCTCACACTGTGCTAAATCCTTTATGTACATTATTTTAGGCAGTCTGTCTAGTAATTTTAGGAACTAAGTATGGATATCCCTTAAACATAATGATTTTAAGGTATAGAGTGTTGCAATTATTTACCCAAGACCACACTGCTAACAAGTAGTGGATCTCAAGTTTGAACCCAAGCTTTATATCTTATCAAGACCAATGTTCATCATCATGATGTTGCTCAGGAGTGATAGGTGACCTATCTCTTCATATGAGTCAAACATTAGTACCTACTGTGTATAGTATATGTTGAGGACTGAGCATATGCCAAAGAACAGTATAGTATAACCATTACATCTGTGTGTGTGTGTGTGTGTGTGTGTGTGCATGCGTGCTCAGTCATGTCCAACTCTTTGCAACCCATGGACTATAGCCTGCCCGGCTCCTCTGTCCATGGGATTTTCCAGGCAGGAATACTGGAGTGGGTTGCCATTTCCTACTCCAGGCGTGCTTCCCAATCCAAGGATCTAACTTGCATCTCTTATATCTCCTGCATTGGCAGGAAAATTCTTTACCACTGAGTCACCTGTGAAGTCCTTTATTAAATCCATAGTAAAAAGTTAAATCATGCCATCATATTTAAAATCTGTAGAAGCTGACTAGGAAAAGACTGAGAATTGATGGTCACTTCTGTTTCCTTGTTAAATCTAAATGAGGAAAATGGCTAAGTACTTCTTGAAAACCATCAAATGATTGAAGTAAGGACAGTGTAAAAGGTCTGTAATAGTCATATGTCATAGCATCTATGTCCTTCATTTGAGGGTTCCATCTTGAATGGTCCATAAAGAGAAATGACTTTGGCTTCTGCCATCTGTTCCCTCCATCAAGAATACGTACCATGGAAGGGACTGAGAATGCATTTTATGCAAGAACTGTCACACAAAGAGCAGACATTAAGACTGAAATTGCAGCTCTCAGACTGAGGAGCTGAACAATAGTCAAAGATGGGAGAAATCCTAACAGCTGGCAAGTTAGGGAAAGGAAGGTAGGGGAAATGAGCCTCATTGTTTACCTAACTTCCAAAGATGAAGTCATAAAAACCATACAACCTAATTGCAGCTCTATTGTCATTCCAGGGATGTCTTTTTTCACCACTGAAATCAAACCATCTGGGTTCCATTCTTCCCTGTTGATCTTTCTCATCCTTTATGATACAGTTCAAATGTTACTTCTTTGTGACATATCCCTTACTCTCCCAGTTAGCATTGATAGCTCCAACCTTTTGCTCACAAAGAACCCTATTTATACCTCCATTTATTAGTTCTTAGCTAGATTCAAGACCAAGTTTGAGCTTCTTAAAAGCAGAGAACAATTCTTTCTTGTATGCTTATGCCAACTGCCTAGCACAGGGCTGAGGTCAAACTAGACTTTCAGTGAAGGCTTGTCGAATTGAAATAAATCTGTTAATGCTAAGGAATTACTAAACTATATATCTTTCTTGACCAAATGTCTTGTTCCTCTAAGGACATATTTTAAAGAATCAGGAAGCCTCAAATAGTCTCTTTGGTGTTCTGTTTGCACATGATTTTTTTTTTTTTTTACTGAAATTTTAGCCTCTGAAATGCACACTTTATTAGTCCAAAAGATTTTCTCAGAGAGAGAACTCAGATGTTACATATAACCTTGGCTGAGTTATGCTTTAATGTTCCTTCAACTTTCCCAATAATAGACCTTGATCCTTTGTTAGATTTCCTGGAAAGCATCTGCGACAGCAGCTCCTGCCACTACCACTACTCATGTTGGCCAGCCTATGTTTGCTACAGCTATCAGGGGTCTAGACAAGTCAGCCTCTGACTGAAGAGAAAGCTCTGATTGCTAAAGCAGCCAGGAGAGTAGACCTAAAATCCTGTAGTGTGTGAGAAATGGAAAATGAGGCATTTAGGTAGAGAAAATGAATAATAAAACTCATGATGATAGAGAGAGCCCTCTACCTTAAAAGCCTTTATGTTTTATTTAGTCGTTGGATTATCCATTTTAAGCCCAAACTTAGAGATTTTGCTAAGGCTATTTTGTAAAATGGAAGAAGACTAGGACTATTAAGATTAATTTTCTGTGTGATAGCCTCCTTCATGGTTGTAAAATGGCTGCGGTAGCTCTATCATCACATTTTTGTACACTTAAACTCAGAGGCAGAAAAAAAAAAAAAAGTACTCGCATGTTTCCTGTTAAGAAATGTTTCCCAGATATACCCTTTACAGCTGACTGTAAGACAAGACTTCCTTTCACATCTCACTGGCCAGTCACTGGTCAGGATGAGTTGGTGATGGAATCTCAATGATTGGCTTGATCAAATTAAGTCACCCACTGAGGCTAGGGATGGAGCCAGATTTCCTGAAGTGCAACATGGAGGACCATATAGTCCAGTACTGTCTGAAACAAAGAAGTGGACAAGTCTCTGGGGAGACAACCCAAGCTGATTTCAACAAGTTCATACACATGTTATTGTCATTTAAGACAGTTCTGAACATGAGTGACATTTAAGACAGTTCTGAACATGAGTGACATGGTTACTCATTGCCAGAGAAGAGAATATTCCAAGATGATGGTGGGACATGAGAATGTATTTGGTCCTGGAAGGTGTAGGAGAGAGAAATTGATGTAAAAGATTACCAGGGGAAATGCAACAAGAAGCACAGGTAAAGAGATGTGTGATTTATATAGGATTTTTGTCATAATCCCGTAGTAGAACAAAGGTGATATATTCTGAACTCAAAATGAAGTGTTGAGCACACTTTCCAGTGCTAACCAAATAACTTATTCTCTTAAGACACATTTTATACATTTTTTATTGAAGTATAGTTGATTTAGGGCTTCCCTGGTGGCTCAGATGGTAAAGAGTCTGCCTGCAATGCAGGAGACCCAGGTTCAATCCCTGGGTCAGGAAGATCCCCTGAAGAAGGAAATGGCAATCCACTCCAGTATTGCTTTTTTAAAAAATTTATTTTAATCAGAGGCTAATTACTTTACAATATTGTGGTGGTTTTTGCCATACATTGACATGAATCCAGTATTCTCTCCTGGAAAATCCCAGGGATGGAGGAGCCTGGTAGGCTACAGTCCATGGGGTCTCAAAGAGTTGGACATGACTGAGTGACTAACACACACATAGCTGATTTATAATATTGTGCTGGTCTCTGCTATACAGCAAAGTGATTCAGTTATATACTATACACATTCTTTTTTAAATATTCTTTTCCATTATGGTTTATCACAGGATATTGATCACAGTATCACAAGATATGACAGGATACTTCCTTCCCCTCTCCTCGTCCCCTTGGCAACTACAAATCTGTTCTCTTTGTGACTCTGTTTCTGTTTTGTAGATAGGTTCATTTGTGCTGTATTATATAAGTGATATCATATGGTATCACACTAAGTGATATTTAAGTGATAAGGTCTAAGTTTCTCCATGCTGCTGCAAATGGCATTATTTCATTCTTTTTTATGTCTGAGTAGTATTCCACTGTCTGTATGTACCACATTTTTTTTTTAATCCATTCATCTGTTGATGGACATTTAGGTTGTTTCCATGGCTTGGCTATTCTGAATAGTGCTGCTATGCACATGGGGGTGCATGTATCTTTTCAAATTAGAGTTTTATCTGGATATATGCCCAGGAATTGGATTGCTGGATATGGTAGTTCTATTTTTATTTTTCTGAGGCACCTCCACACTCTTTTCCATAGTGGCTGTAGCAACTTACAATCCCGCCAACAGTGTAGAAGAGTGCCTTTTTCTCCACACCTTCTCTAACATGTCTTCTTTGTAGACATTTTATTGATGGCCATTCTGAAAACTGTGAGGTGATAGCTTATTTAGTTTTGATTTACATGTATTTAACAGTTAGTGATGTTGAGCATGTCATCTTGAATCTACAGAAAGCACCTACTCTGTGCCAAGTACCATACTAGTCATACATACATTCTTATATACAAGGCCCCTGTTCTCCTGGGTTATATGTTAAAGACACATTTTTGTTGTTGTTGTTCCAACATCTCAAAGAATATGAATTACACCACTCCTCACAATATCATCTCCCTTTAATGTTAGATATAAAAAAATAATTTCAAAGCAGTGAGTGTGTCCATCCCCATTGGATGTTTTTTCTAAGAAAATTATTTTCCAGCCTAGATGGGGTTCTATCGAAAGTATGGAAGGTAGTCCAGTTGAATCTGAAGGCATAGATTTCCACATAGACTGACTGTAAAGGACTGGCCTTTTACACCATACTTAAAATCCCACCATTCCACCCTCATTTCTTTTAACTTTCCTGAGGGGAGTTACATTGTAAGTGATTTCCAATGTTAGCCTCATACTCCTTTTCCTCATCTCTACATACAAAAAACCCAGTGCTATTTTGAGGGGAAGGATACATTGGAACATTATTTCACAACCTTTGTCTCAGTATTTTCCCAGGTGGAATGGCATCGTTTTCAACAGACATCACTTACCATTATATCTAGGTGAGAGGAAGAAGAGGCACAAGTGGTAATCACAAAATATATTAGTTTCTATAGAACTAAGGGCTAATTCTAGCATTCTCTTTCTTCTAGTAGCTCCTGCTTCAGGTGGAGAGAGTAAAGGGCAGGAATAATGCTACCTACTGAACTGTTTTATTGACTGCCTCTTGTCATTTCTCTCCTACCAGAGATGTTATGTTGTGGACAATTTTGAGTGGATAATTTCACTATTTATATGACAGTTAAGAGAGAACTGAAAACATCTTTATATAATACTTAGAACACAGTACAGGGTTTCTTGTGAACAACATGCTATTTTGTTTTATAAGAATATGTATTTTTTTTAAGCATTGAAACCTGTACATTGCCGTATGTAAGATAGATAGCCAGTGGGAATTTGTTGTATGATACAGGGAGCTCAAACCTGGTGAGGTGGGATGGAGTAGGAGGTGGGAGGGAAATTTAAAAGGGAGGGGAATTATGTATGCCTATGACTGACTCATGTTGTTTGTTGTATGGCAGAAACCAATACAATATTGTAAAGCAATTATCCTCCAATTAAAATAAATTTTAAAAATGGTGAAATTAGTAAATTTTAAGCAGTGCCATTTATTAAAATAAAAAAGTCATTGGATTAAAATTTTGATTTATAATTCCTATAACTTCATATTCCCAAATTCCTCAGCCCTGAGAGAGTACTCTCAATTTAATACTTAAAGTAGCTTGAATCCACATCTCACATTGTGGGAGACTTAGCATTTCCTAACATCTCTAAGAATTCTTGAGGAAGCATACATTTCTCCTAGTCATCTCTTATTCTATTCATAATACTTATGTTCTTCTGCATTCTTTACTCAACACCGTCCATTATAAGACTTCCCTGGTGGTCCAGTGGTTAAGCCTCAGCACTTTCACTGCCATAAGCCTGAGTCCAGTCCCTCGTTGGAGAACTAAGATCCCACAAGCCACTCAGCGTGGCCCCCCAAAATAAGAAATATAATAAAAGCCATATATAGAATTTTAATTTTTTTGTAGCTGCATTAGGAAAAGCAAAATGAGACAAATGACATTAATTTTAGCATTATATCTTTTAAAACCCAACATGCCCAATTGTTATCATTTCAACATGTGGCATCAGCTATGATTTAAATGTTCAATATCCACATGTGGCTAGTAGTTACTGTATTGGTCAGCATGTCTCTGTATCCTCATATCTCATTTCCAGTGACAGGTCTCTTCCCTTTTTGCTAATCCTGACATGGAACATTGACCTTTTCCCTGATTCCACAAAGCAATTATGAAAAAAGGCTTTCACTTGTACCACATTTTGGGAATAGTGGATGGTTACATTATTACACAACCTCCCCAACCACTGAACTACTGAAAATCCTGTCTTAATGTCCTTCTGCCATTTTTGTCATAAAGAATTTCTCTCTGAACATTTCTTTCCAAACTTCAGCCTCCCACCAGGCTTCTAAGTACAGTATTAATGATAAAGGATCATGGGCATGAAAGAAATGCATTTCAGAACTTCTGTTAAACAAAAAGAAATGTCAAAAAAAAAAAAAAAAGAAAAATGTCAAGATCTATCATCCTGCCCACCTCAAGATCACATCTAAGAGAAAGTTTTCCTTGACTTTACTAAATAAATACAAATCCTTATGGAAACTTGCCTGAACTTTTAAGACAGTCAACATATTTTGCCTTATAATAGCAGCATAGTTATTAACTTAGACCTCTCCTTGTCCCCACAGAATTTGAGGCCTGCTTTGTTTTTAAGGAATGAATCTCCTCTTCCTTAATCATGTCTTCTTGCCTATTTATGACAGCTCCTGACCGTCTCTGACTTGTGCAAGCCTAAGAGCTCTGATCAGTCCCATCCAAATTCCCTCTCTTGATTTGAAAGCTCATGCCACTCTCCACCTTGGCTTGTCTAACCAAATTGCAGTCACTACCTGGTCCAGATTAGACTGTTACGGGGGGTGTGTACATGTAACTAGCTTGTCAGCCCCATGTCTGCACCTGCCCTTGATTTCATCCATCTTCCAGGGCATTTTGTAGAACCCAAGTTAGCTTAGTTTGAGCCAAAATACAATACAATTTGGCATATTTTTAATCAAAATTATAACTGATAGAGGTTTGAGAATAAACTATGACTTAAATGACAAAAATCTCCAATAAACTGAAGGTGAGATACTGGCTAATGAGACCTAAACTACAAATAAAAGGAAATACTTTGGATGGCTACAAAGCTTGGCTGTTAATAGCTCTGGAAATCTAACTCTTCCTAGTGCAATGTGCTAAGCCACATACTTGCCCCACAGAGCATGATGAGCCTTTATAACCATTGCTTTGGTGGTAACTTTAATTGTGACACATTGGAATATCTTAACAATAACTTACATCCATGGTTATTAAAAAATTTAAAGAACAGATACAAATGAAGTCATGGTAGGAAGCTTAATAGTGTGTTTGTGGCAGGGGTGGGAGAGATATTTATTATTCTTACGGAGTTTGAGAATTGCCAAAACTCCTGACTTGCCAATATTAGTATATAACCCAAACAATATAAATATGTTAAAAGTTTTTATAATCATCAAAATAAACTGCAAAATTTCATTGAAAATGCATCTCTTGATGGTGAGAATGGGGCTTTTTTTCCATTTGCTTATGTGTTTAAGGATGACAATAACTTATTGCTAGAATGAGACAGGGGTCAGCATCAATTCTCTTCCAGTTTCACATGTTATGTAAGCACTGAGCAAGCTTGTACACATACAGAAGTGGATGAGAGGGAAGGAGCTTAATTATAGCAGTGTCACCTGGGTCTTTGAATATCTTCTGAGTTTTATGTGAAAAATCACATACGCTTTATCAAAAACTACTTTTAATGTTCTGTCAACCAGTAATTTGGTTAAGTACTAATTTCAATTTTGCTGAAAGCACAGGATTGCAAACTGTGACTTGGCAAAGTTTGTTATCTTCTCATTAGAACCATTCACTTTTACAACACTGAAATCAGTATTTCGATTTGTCCCCTTGTTTAGCACTGGGGAAGTTTCCACACTTGAGGGTGATGCTCAAGAGTAAGGTTCAGGATGACTGAGAAATAGGCTTTTCTTTTCGCAAAGTGGGAGATGTATTATTCTAATAGCAAAAGTGGGAAAGGAGAAGCAAAATGATGGCAAGATTGGTCTTGGTCAGGCCAATTTTAGGAAGAATACACAGGAGAGTGAAAGATTTAGAAATTGATTGCTTTAAAACTATCCATGCCCACATTCCCTTTGGATAATTTTTATGTACCTGAAGGAGTCCATGATGTCCCCCAGTCTAAAACCCTTTGCAGTACTATACACAAGAATCACCCCATACTTGAAGTTCCTTTGGTATTACTGAATGATATTCAACAGGTTAATGATTATATACCACATTGGGGATTTTCTTATATTTAAAAAAATTTTTTAAGTTTAGTTATTGAAGTGAAGTGAAGTCGCTCAGTCGTGTCCGACTCTTTGCGACCCCGTGGCTCCTCTGTCCATGGGATTCTCCAGGCAAGAATACTGGAGTGGGTTGCCATTTCCTTCTTCAGGGGATCTTCCCGACCCGGGGATCGAACCCAGGTCTCCTGCATTGCAGGCAGACTCTTTAACCTCTGAGCCACCATTGAAGTATAGTTAATTTGCAATGATGTGTTAGTTTCAAGTGTACAGCAAAGTGACCTTTTATCTATATATAGACCTTTGCAGATTATTTTCCATTATAGGTTATTATAAGATATTGAGTATAGTTCCCTGTATTATACAGTAAGGCCTTGTTGTTTATCTATTTTGTATATAATAGTGTGTATATGTGAATCCTAAACTCCTCATTTATGTCCAATCCCCCACCTGCTATCCCCTTTCATAACCATAAGTTTCTTTTTTATGTCTGTGAATCTGTTTCTGTATTGTAAATAAATTCACTTGTATCATGTTTTTTAGATTCAATATGTAAGTGATATATATTTTGTCATAGCTTTTATTTAGAGTTTTATGTATGTAATGGGGAACTATTTAGTTTTTCTCCCAAATATTTAATTAACATTTTCCTAATTAGATTATACATTGTTTGAACCTCAGGAGTAGATATTATTTATTTTCTCACTGATCAAAATTCCATTCACAAACATGAAGTGTGTTTGATTGATTATTGGCACCTGTTAACTGCAAGGAGATCATACCAGTCAATCCTAAAGGGAATCAGTTCTGAATATTCACTGGAAGGACTGATGCTGAAGCTCCAAAATTTTGGCCACCTAATGTGAAGAGCCAGTTCATTAGAAAAGACCCTGATACTGGGAAAGATTGCAGGCAGGAGGAGAAGAGGATGACAAAAGATGAATAACCAACTCAATGGACATGAGTCTGAGCAGGGTCCAGGAGTTGGTGATGGACACGGAAGCCTGGCATGCTGCAGTCTGTGGGGTCACAAAGAGTTGGACATGAATAAGCGACTGAACAACAACTCTGGTTTTAGCTTTGTTAAGCAAGTTCCTCCCTCCGTTCTACCCTCCACCACTTCAAAACACACTCCTATAAGGACTGCATATCCCTAAACGTGTTCTCTACAAAAGAAGTGGTTCAGGTCTCGGTGGTTTTAGTTGTCTGGCGCCTCATTTAGATCCTAGTTAATCCCAGACATGGCCATCAAAAGGAAACTCAGGAATCCTGAGGGGAGTATGGCATTAATTTGGTGGGTATTTGAACTGTTTATCATGAATTATAGGTGGTCCACTACTATATTTTGAGGGTAATTTATTAAACATGTACAAATTTTTTTTTTTTACTTTATTTTACTTTACAATACTGTATTGGTTTTGCAATACATTGACATGAATCCATCACGGGTGTATATGAGCTCCCAATCCTGAATCCCCTCCCACATCCCACCCCATGTACAAATTTTTAATTGCATATTCTTGAAAGATTGACTCTTTTATCCATATGTGTCAACATAATGCCTATAATAACCTTATCTTTTTATCTTATGGACCATCTGAATTAAAAATTGCTTTGTAAAAACCCTGTTTAGATGATGAAAAGATGAGTTACAGGCTGGGAGAAAATATTTGCAAACCACATATCCAATGAAGTACTCACATCTAGAACACATAGTTCAGTTCAGTTCAGTTGATCAGTCGTGTCCAACTTTTTGCAGCCCCATGAACTGCAGCATGCCCAGCCTGCCTGTCCATCACCAACTCCCGGAGTCCACCCAAACCCATGTCCATTGAGTCGGTGATGCCATCCAACCATCTTGTCCTCTGTCGTCCCCTTCTCCTCCTGCTCTCAATCTTTCCCAGTATCAGGGACTTTTCCAATGAGTCAGCTCTTCAAATCAGGTGGCCAAAGTATTGGAGTTTCAGCTTCAACATCAGACCAACCAATGAACAACCAGGACTGATCTTTAGGATGGACTGGTTGGATCTCCTTGCAGTCCAAGGGACTCTCAAGAGTCTTCTCCAACACCATAGTTCAAAAGCATCAATTCTTCTGTGCTCAGTTTTCTTTATAGTCCAACTCTCATCCATACATGACTGCTGGAAAAACCATAGACTTGACTAGAAGGACCTTTGTTGACAAAGTAATATCTCTGCTTTTTAATATGCTGTCTATGTTGGTCATAACTTTCCTTCCAAGGAGTAAGCGTCTTTTAATTTCATGGCTGCCATCACCATCTGCAGTGATTTTGGAGCCCCAAAAAATAAAGTCTGACACTGTTTCCACTGTTTCCCCATCTATTTGCCATGAAGTGATGGGACCAGATGCCATGATCTTAGTTTTCTGAATGTTGAGCTTTAAGCCAACTTTTTCACTCTCCTCTTTCACTTTCATCAAGAGGTTCTTTAGTTCTTCTTCACTTTGTGCCATAAGGGTGGTGTTATTTGCATATCTGAGGTTATTGATATTTCTCCTGGCTGAAGAAGCTGAAGTTGAACAGTTCTATGAAGACCTACAAGACCTTCTAGAACTAACACCCAGAAAAGATGTTCTTTTCATTATAGGGGACTGGAATGCAAAAGTAGGAACTAAAGAAACACCTGGAGTAACAAGCAAATTTGGCCTTGGAGTACAGAATGAAGCAGGGCAAAGGCTAATAGAGTTCTGCCAAGAGAACTCACTGGTCATAGCAAACACTTTCTTCCAAAAACACAAGAGAAGACTCTACACATGGACATCACCAGATGGTTGACACCAAAATCAGATTGATTATATTCTTTGCAGCCGAAGATGGAGCTCTATACAGTCAACAAAAACAAGACCAGGAGCTGACTGTGGCTCAGATCATGAACTCCTTATTGCCAAATTTAGACTGAAATTGAAGAAAGTGGAGGAAACCATTAGACCATTCAGGTATGACCTAAATCAAATCCCTTATGACTATACAGTGGAAGTGAGAAATAGATTTAAGGGACTGGATCTGATAGACAGAGTGCCTGATGAACTATGGATGGAGGTTCGTGATATCGTACAGGAAACAGGAATCAAGACCATCCCCAAGAAAAAGAAATACAAAAAAGCAAAATGGCTGTCTGAGGAGGACTTACAAAAGCTGTGAAAACATGGGAAATGAAAAGCAAAGGAGAAAAGGAAAGATGTACCCATTTGAATGCAGAGTTCCAAAGAATAGCAAGGAAAGATAAGAAAGCCTTCCTCAGCGAACAATGCAAAGAATACAGGAAAACAATAGAATGGGAAAGGTTAGAGATCTCTTCAAGAAAATTAGATACCAAGGGAACATTTCATGCAAAGATGGGCTCGATAAAGGACAGAAATGGTAGGGACCTAACAGAAGCAGAAGATATTAAGCAGAGATGGCAACAATACACAGAAGAACTGTACAGAAAAGATCTTCACGACCCAGATAATCACGATGGTGTGACCACTCACCTAGAGCCAGACATTCTGGAATGTGAAGTCAAGTGGGCCTTAGAAAGCATCACTACGAACAAAGCTAGTGGAGGTGATGGCATTCCAGTTGAGCTATTTGAAATCCTGAAAAATGTTGCTGTGAAAGTGCTTCACTCAATATGCCAGCAAATTTGGAAGATTCAGCAGTGGCCACAGGACTGGAAAAGGCCAGTTTTCATTCCAATCCCAAAGAAAGGCAATGCCAAAGAATGCTCAAATTACTGCACAATTGTACTCATCTCACATGCTAGTAAAGTAATGCTTAAAATTCTCCAAGCCAGGCTTCAGCAATACGTGAACCGTGAACTTCCAGATGTTCAAGCTGGTTTTAGAAAAGGCAGAGGAACCAGAGATCAAATTGCCAACATCCGCTGGATCATCGAAAAAGCAAGAGAGTTCTAGAAAAACATCTATTTCTGCTTTATTGACTATGCCAAGGCTTTTGACTGTGTGGATCACAATAAACTGTGGAAAATTCTGAAAGAGACAGGAATCCCAGACCACCTGACCTGCCTCTTGAGAAACCTATATGCAGGTCAGGAAGGAACTGTTAGAATTGGACATAGAACAACAAACTGATTCCAAATAGGAAAAGGAGTACGTCAAGGCTGTATATTGTCACCCTGCTTATTTAACTTATATGCAGAGTACATCATTAGAAACGCTGGGCTGGAGGACGCACAAGCTGGAATCAAGATTGCCGGGACAAATATCAATGGAACACATAACGAACTCTCAAAACTCAGTGTAATAAAAAAATCAAATGATTCAATTAGAATGAGTAAAGACATAAGGGACATTTCACTGAGAAGACTATACAGATGGCAAATAAGCATGTGAAAATATGTTCAACATCACTAGTCATTAGAAAATAAGACCTCAATGAGATATTGCTACATACTTATTAGGACAGCTAAGAGAAAAAATAGTGAAAATACCAAGTGCTGGTGAGAAGATGGAGAAAATATGGGTATGTAAAATGATTTGGACATTCTGGAAAATAATTTGGTAGTTTCTTAAAAAATAAAAAAGTAAACATACATTTACCATATGACCCAGCAATCACACTCCTGGGTATTTATCCTAGAAATATGAAAACTTGTACACACACACACACAACCTTTACGTGATTGTTCATGGCAGTTTATTTGCAATTGTAAAAGACTAGAAACTACCAAATTGTCCTACAGTCATTGGATGGTACATCTATTGAATACTACAGACCAATAAGAAGGAATATGTGACTGAGGTACACAACAACTTGGGTGGATCTCAAGGGCATTATGCTGAGTGAAAAAAAGCCAAACTCAAAAGGTTACATATTGTATGATTCCATTTTTATGACTCTTTCAAAATGACGACACTGCATTATAGAGAAGAAGAATAGATAAGTGGTTTCCACAGTTTAGAGATGGTGGAGGTTTAGGGGATGGATATGGCCATAAAGGCAGGTCTTTGGGATGATATCTTGATTGCCATGGCGGTTACAGAATCTGTTTGATAGAGTGACATAGAGCAATATACATACTTTATACCAATGTCAATTTCCTGATTTTGACATTGCATTATAGTTATGTAAGATAGAACCAATGGGTAAATTTGAATGAAGATTACATGGGAACTCTCAGTACTACCTTTACAACTTCCTGTGACTCTATTGTTATTTAAAATTAAAAATTACTGTATTATATTTTTCCTTTCTAGAAATTCTAGTTGGCTATTTTCATATCTGCTTTCACCTTGTTCTTTTATTTCTATAAAGATAATTACTTTCTATTCTGCACCTGACAATTCTAATATCTCAAGTTTTTTGTGTTTGTTTCTATTGCCTATTCATCTTTCTGGTTTTTACTCTTGATGGTTTGTTTCTGATGTATTTTGTGATTTTTAACTCTGAGATGTTCATTTTCCTTACAATTTAATTTTAGGTAACTTTTCAAAGTCTAGATTAAAATTGAGTTCTTCCAGAACAAATTTCTGTTTCTGGGAAACAGTAAACCAAACCTAAACTATATTAAATTTAAGTTTCCATTTGAAATTTTTGGATCATATAAATACTGTGAGTTTGAACTGTAAACTCTAGAGAGGGCTTTCTTAGGATTTTGAATTCTCAGGGAATATTTCCTGCTGTTTTCATCTAGTAGCAAGTCAAGATAGGCAAGTTTTCCTTCTGTCTCTTGTGGAATTTGATTTTCCATTCACTGTTATCTCCTGGGTGTGGTGGGTGTGGTCCTTTGGAGCCCCGTATATATGCTGAGGATGATTTACTGCTAACTCCCTTTGGAATGGCCCTAGTCCTATCCTCTGCACCTTGCACAGTTGTCAGTTGTGAAAGGAAGAAGCTCAAAATCTCCAAGGTTTGACCCCAAAGATTAAACCCCCAAGATTAAAAGCTGCCTTTATCTTCCCTTCCTACCTGACCCCACACCCTGCTGCTCCAGATTCTTGGTTTAACTTTTAAAACTTCTGACTCCATCGATTCTCTACTTTTATTTGAGCTCAACAGTGATGATGCCTTTTCTATTTTATCCAGCATTTTAGTGTTTCAGTTGAGAGAGTAATAATTCATGCTATATAATCTGACATACAGCCTGAAATCAAAGTCAGCCAAATTTTTTCTTACATGTGTTTTTAACTCCCTGTTTTATAATCTGGAGGCTTCCAGAAAATGCCACACCTATAACACCCGCCACGCCCCTAACACACACAGCACCATGAGTCACAAAGTAGTGCTTTTGTTCTATTCAGTTTTGTTTTAAATACTAACTACTCCTTGTTCAAATTTTGTGCCCCTAAAAACTTAAACCAGATGATATCATTTGAAGATGAAATGGATATTCATGAGTAGCATGTAAAACATCACAGTGACAATTCTAAAAAAAATTTTTTAGGAGGTATATGAGCATAAACAGATTTTGTTTAACAGGCAAATCTGAATAGAAAAATCTTTGCTTGCTTTCAAGGTTCAGAACCTGATTGTACAACCAACAGAATGAGGCAACAAGGAATCTCTGGCTTCACCATGCCTAGAAAGGTAAATGAGAACCAAAGTGTCATCATTTACCTCTCTCTGGGAGAATTCCACCTGCGAGTTCTCCAGAAGACTGTTAAGTTGCTTCAGTCGTGTCCGACTCTGTGCGACCCCACAGACGGCAGCCCGCCAGGCTCCCCCGTCCCTGGGATTCTCCAGGCAAGAATACTGGAGTGGGTTGCCATTTCCTTCTCCAATGCATGAAAGTGAAAAGTCAAAGTGAAGTTGCTCAGTCGTGTCCGACTCCCAGCGACCCCATGGACTGCAGCCTATCAGGCTCCCCTGTCCACGGGATTTTCCAGGCAAGAGTACTGGAGTGGGTTGCCATTGCCTTCTCCAGAAGACTAATATGGAATAAAATTTCTTGCCGGGAGAATCCAGCAAATTTGTTTGCTTCCCTGATTTATTATCTAGGATAAGTCTCTGGCCTGCAGTGAGCTCTGAGGTTAGATTTAATTGAAGGCAAAATGAATTTCCATTAAGCTCTTCAAGAGGGGAGAAAAGAGCTTCTTAAGAAGCTCAAGTTCTTGGATTCTGTAGATCTTTCTTTTCCTAAAGCAGTTAGTGGGAGTTTGATTAATGTCATGATGAAAATGGTCTCCCTTTGTTGTAAGAAAAAAAACCAGGAGCCTATTCATGTTTCAGAAAACAAAACGAAGGTTGGACTGCCCTCCTTTTGCCTTCTCCCTTTTGCATCCTTTTGCTACCTGCTATTTGCTTGATTAACGCTAAATATTCTCTTTTCTCTGAGTTTTGGAAGGTCCTGGAAGGCTTGATTAGGTTTATTTGATTGGAAAATACATATTGACATTACATAGGCCTTTCAATTACATCACTTCTAATTCAAATCTGCTCTTGTCCTGAATTTTCTCTTTCTCCTGGCACAGGTGTCTGATAGTACATATTAGAGGACACTTTCTGGTAATAAGTCTATTTCTTCTCCCTCTGACAAAATGAGTACTTGTTCAATAAGAGGCAATGATAAAATAGCAAGGTTTTAAAATAATAGTACATAAAGCAGAAAGGAAAGGCATGCATAGACTCTGGAAGAATAAATAAATGGTGATGAAAATGTTATTTAAAACTGGAATAGAAGACTAAATTGAAAGATACTAATAAAAGAATACATTACATGATTGGCAACCTGGTAATAAACCAAAAAACAATTATTCAAATACAAAAGCTATGAATTAACGCTGGATGATATAGTAAGAATAATGATGATGATGATAAACCTACATGAATATAGTTATTTATAGTTCCAAAGAATTCACTACACATCTTAATTTATTCAGGTGCCCAACAAGTTAATGTACCTGAGATAATTAATTAGAAAAAAAAATGCAAGAAGTAAGGATGGAAAGTGTAGTAAGTTAAAGGATATTAGGAAATTGTGTCCTCTATCTAAATTACAACCAGTCAGGTCATTTCAGGGCAAAAATTCCTGTAGGTCCTCTGTTGCCAACCGGGTTAAGTTCAAAGTTCTTGGTGAGGCACATAAAGGTATGTAATCTGTCTTCAGCTTAATGTTTTAATCTCACCTCTAAACATTTCTCAAGAACTTAGCATCCAGCTACCCAACTGCTCTACCAATTGATCCTAGAATAGGTTATAATTTTTTCCATTTTCTTTGTTGCTATTTTAAAATTATCAATATTAACAAGAAGTTCTGTGAAAATTCATATTGTATAGAAGAAATATATAATATGAATGTATAAATTTCCATTCCTTTCCAACATCCTCACCCAACCTAGTTACCCAGAAATTATTTCTGGCTACAACAGTATATTGGATATTTTTTAAAGGTATTTTCTATGCATATAAAATAAATATGATGAATAAAATATACTATAGTAACCCTAATTCCATATAAATTCCAGTAAACACACACACAAAAAGCAAAATTTCCAAAAATTTCTCTTTAAACAGTTCTCTCACTCAAGATCACCGTGTCTGTCTGTCTCTCTATTTTTTTCCCTCTCTCCAACAAACTACAGCCCACCTATTTCTCCCCCCGCCCCCGCCGCAGGGAGCTCTTATACTCTGCTTATTGTGAATCAAATTAGAGTCTCTAATCTTCTCTAAGTTAGTATTGCCATCTATTATCTCTAAACAGCACTACAAAGACTCACGATCTGAGATACAGAAAAAAATAAAAATGCTCTTTAGAAGAAGGGGAAAGGATTGCTATAGGGATGTACGAATGGACTATATATTTACATATATATGTATGCATACATGTTCATGAGTGTGTATGTATATATATGTATGTATTATTAAGATTATTCTATATTCTGTAATTTGATGTTTGATGTTTTGCTTAGCAGCCTGTCCAAATTAGTATAGCTACATTGGCCTTATTTTCTCAAAGTGTTTCATACTTGATATATTACCATATGTAGAGGCACCATAATTATTTAACTTTTTCCTCATTGGTGGGTATTTAGGTTGTTTTCATTTTTTCAGA
The DNA here is from genome assembly GCA_006410635.1 of Cephalophus harveyi. Classification (NCBI taxonomy): domain Eukaryota; kingdom Metazoa; phylum Chordata; class Mammalia; order Artiodactyla; family Bovidae; genus Cephalophus; species Cephalophus harveyi. The sequence goes on from SJYT01037796.1 coordinate 18,680, forward strand.
ATTATAAACAGTGCTGGTTCATTGCACATATATTTTGACTCTTTCTTCTTTTGGAACACCATCCAGTTTGTCCTCCTACTATTTCTGTGTGACAGAATCTCTGGACTAAGAGATTGAAAAATATTTCTGTTGTTTGAATTTCTATTAAAGTCTCCAAACTGAGGACAGTAGGTGTTAAATATACCACATTCTGACATTAGAGCCAAGATATCGCCAGGACCCTCTTAGGGTTTAACAAGAGGTGGGTAGATTCTCACCCAGGCTTCCCAGGTGGCTCAGTGGTAAACAATCCACCTGTCAATGCAGGAGATGCGGGTTCGATCCCTTGGTCGGGAAGATCCCTTGGCGAAGGAAATGGCAACCCCTTCCAGTATTTTTGCCTGGGAAATCCCATGGGCAGAGGAGCCTGGCGGGCTACAGTCCACAGGGTCACAAAGAGTCGGACATGATTGATAATGCATGCATACCCTCACTCACGTGACCCCAACCAACCCATAAAGGGTTTGCATGCTCGATCAGTTGTGTCTGACTCTTTGTGATCCCATGGACTGTAACCCGCCAGGCTCCTAAACAGTGGTAGTAACTACGCCAAATAAGGTGAATTCATGCTAGACTAAATTTCATCCTAAGAACTGTGAAGCACTTCAAACTCCTTTATGGAGAAAAAGCAAACCATATTGACATATGGTTGAATTGGATTCTGATGAGGCTTCATTCCCAGTTTGATTCACTTGGTCTGTACTGGGGCCTCAGTATCATTTTTTTAAAGCTCACCCACCCTGGGTTCTAATTTGCAACTAGGGTTGAGATCTAGGATATACAGATATCACAGATAAAGATATCTCACTTTTGAATTACAGAAAAGAACAAGGGGCAAATATACAAACTGTGTACTTTTACATTCTGTTTCCTAGAGTTAGTTATTTACCTACTTTAAATAACATTTCTTCTTGGTAAAAAACTTAATGTTTGTATTTAGAAAGTGTTATTCTCTTGCATGAGTCTTTCTCATTAGGGAGCTTTTTTTTTTTCATTTGCTTTTAGATAATTCATGGGGCAGTATAAACAAACACATTCAAGAGAAACTGGTCATTGTTCTTCCCTCCTGTGAGTATTTATCATCATCTTTGGCTTTGACATGCATTTCATTGATACTTCATTGATCAACTTCATTGATACTTCTGCAATGCCTTGTCTTCTGTTGGCATTGCCACTTTAGTACCCTTTGCTATTATATATTTGGGGGGCATAATTGTTTGTGGAAATTCCCAGCCTCACTTTCACTATTACAAATTTAACTGGATATGGCCACTGATTTACTGAGCTTCAGCCTGGCCTGAGCTGAGGTTCAGTTCAGTTCAGTTCAGTCGCTCAGTCGTGTCCGACTCTTTGCGACCCCATGAATCGCAGCACGCCAGGCCTCCCTGTTCATCACCATCTCCCGGAATTCACTCAGACCCACGTCCATCGAGTCCATGATGCCATCCAGCCATCTCATCCTCGGTCGTCCCCTTCTCCTCTTGCCCCCAATCCCTCCCAGCATCAGAGTCTTTTCCAATGAGTCAACTCTTTGCATGAGGTGGCCAAAGTAATGGAGTTTCAGCTTTAGCATCATTCCTTCCAAAGAGATCCCAGGGCTGATCTCCTTCAGAATGGACTGGTTGGATCTCCTTGCAGTCCAAGGGACTCTCAAGAGTCTTCTCCAACACCACAGTTCAAAAGCATCAATTCTTCGGCGATCAGCCTTCTTCAGAGTCCAA
>SJYT01037796.1:23755-113630 GCA_006410635.1 Cephalophus harveyi
GGTACTCTTTTCCCCAGTATCTATCCTGATCACTTATTACTTACTTCATTAAGATGCAGATTTTGGGAACTTCCCTGGTGGCCCAGAGAGATTTAACTCACAGTTGAGGCATGAAATTTTTTTTTTTTTACTGTAACAGTTTTGAGATGATATATTTTAGAAATATTTTCATTTGTCTGTGATAAAAAATAGTATTATTACTCCTAGATTTCTTAAAGTAGAAAAAGGAAACCAACAAACCTAGAGATATTTAGAAAATAATTGCACTTTAATATGATTGTGTGTACATAATGTAAAAACCTTATTTACAAATGAACCATTAAACAGAACACTATCATTAGCAGTGTTAGAGATCTTGGTTAGGTGTTTTAACAAGGAACTCCACAAAATCATTTTGGAAAGCTCTACTAAAGCTAAAGACACACCTTGCCTATGACCTTGTAATTCCACTCTTTAGCATACCGTGGAAAAACGAGTGCATATGTCCACAAGAAGACGTATGTAAGAATATTCCTAAGAGCTTTATTCATAATAGCCAAAGCTGGAAACAAGCCAAATGTTTGTTTCAATAGGAAAATGGATAAATAATTGGTAGTATATTCATACAATGGAAAACTACACAGCAATAAAAAGAACAAGCTACTGATGTACTACTTAACAACATGGATATACCCCTCATGTATTATGTTGAGTGATAAAACCCAGACACAAAGGAGTCTGTATGTACGATTCCATTTATATCAAATTTTAAAAGAGAAAAACTAAGTGTGGAAGATAAGAGACTAAATACTGGTTACCTGAGAGTAGGTGTGGACTGGAGTGTAGAGTGGAAAGAGGAAGGAGGGAGCTTTTGGAAGGTACTGGAAATATTCTATATCTTGATGTGAATGATGGTTACAGGAAAGAGAGAAGGAAGGTTAAGGGGAGGGTGTACTTATGTAGTAAAATTTACCAAGCTGCATCCTTAAGATTTGTACATTTACATAGTTTACACTGTATATATTATATCTCAAAGAAAATTAACTCCAACATACACTGTTATAAAAAGATAGAAGCAGTTTTCCTTAAGCCATTTACATTCAAATGGCTAAGGCCAGATGTTTCAATGTTCAACACATTTGTGTGTGTCTAAAATAATCACCCTTCAGCATACCTGATCGGTTGTCATAACAAAACTGGCTTGTGATTATACAGTCATTCTTTTGTTCAGGTAGCTCAAAGGCTTTATGAATTGATCTCACAATGTGGGCATTATGAACACGGTAAGTCTAATTCATAAGGACACTTATCTTGCATCCCAGGAGGGTTAGTTTTATTTTAAGAAATGTAATTTAATGCTTAAAATCTGAATATAGACTCCTGTTTTTGTTTGTTCTATTATTCTACACAGTTAGAAGTGCAATGAAGATTATCAAAGGCCATAATGAAATCTTGGGAGGCAGTACAGTCTGGTTATTCATAGACTCTTCCATTTCCTTGAAGTATGACCTTGGGCAATGGCTTCCCTTTGGGAATGATAGTTATGAGGATTAAATAAATCAATGTGTTTATAGGGCTTACTGTAATGCCTGGCACATGCTAATAAATGCTAGGTACTTTATTATTTAAAAGAGATCAGATGGTAAGTATGGAAGAAATTCAGCTAGCATAATGTTTCTTTTCCAATACAGAGCACTCTTAACTTTAGTGACTTTCCTTTGTAAATAAGGATATATTTTTCCAAAACAGCAATATTCTCCTATGTCAAAATCCCTTGAAAAACAGAAACTATGGGTATAATAATATTAGACATATGTGTCAGGCTAAGAAGTGAGCAGAGCTACTTGGGTTGACCTACAGACCTGGGAGTAGGAGAAGAAATGCTTCTTGTTGTATACCACTGAATTTGGGAGTGGTTTGTTATATAGCATTATGTGTCAATAACTGACTTGTATACTAGGTAGCTGATAGTGTAGAGCAGAGGTTGGCAAACTGTGGCCAGTAGGCCAGTTCTGTCCCATGGCCTATTTTTGTGTGGCTCAGAGCTAAGAATGATTTTTATATTTTAAAAGGTAGTTTAAAAAAATAAGAAGAATATACAACAAAGACCTTATAGGGTTGCAAAGCCTAGCATATGTACTATCCAGCCCTTTTCAGAAAAAAAGTTTGCCTCTTCCTAGTCTAAAACAAAAGGGAATGAAGAGAAAAGAGAAATTCTCATCATAGCCATCGCAAAGGAAAAGATATTTTAATGCCCACTAAAACCCTGCCTAGATGGCTGTCCCCAACTGGCCTCTATGTTTGCGAGTGAGTAGAAGATCATAGCACTTACTGGGGAGACTGTGTGTGTAGAGGGACAGGAGATTGTAGGGGTGAATACCTCCAGGCCTGTGTTTCTATAGACCAGTGACTGGACAACTGTTGGCCAAGAGGAGGCCGCAATGTTCACAAGGATAACTCGAGAAAACTGGCAAAAACCTTAACCAGAAATAATTTCTTCAGGTACAACAGCAATTCACAGCCTCTCATTTCACTACAGTTAGTTAAGAATGATTCCAAAGCCCTTTCCTAGTTCTTTTTCTCCTATCAAACTATTTATCCATTTGGTTTTGCTTGATTTACATTAGTAGTACAGACTATCATTGAACAGTAGGCTCCCGGGAAAACAGGATGAAAAAAGTGCTCTATAGTGGACTAGGTATGTGCTAGCATGTATAATCCAAATCTATGCCCCAACCACTATTCCTGAAGAAGCTGAAGTTGAACAGTTCTATGATGACTTACAAGAACTTCTAGAACTAACACCAAAAAAAAAAAAAAAAAAAAAAAAAGGGCCCTTTTCATCATAGGTGACTGGAATGCAAAAGTAGGAAGTTAAGAGATACCTGGAGTAACAGGCAAGTTTGGCTATGCAGTACAAAGGCTAATAGAGTTTTGCAAGAGAACCCANAAAAAAAAAAAAAAAAAAAGAAAAGGGCCCTTTTCATCATAGGTGACTGGAATGCAAAGTAAGAAGTCAAGAGATAACTGGAGTGACAGGCAGTTTGGCCTTGGAGTACAAAATGATGCAGGGCAAAGGCTGACAGAGTTTTGCCAAGAGAACACGCTGGTCATAGCAAACTCTCTATATAGCAAACACATAAGAGATGGCTCTACACATGGACATCACCAGATGGTCAATACCAAAATCAGATTGACTATATTCTTTGCAGCTAAAGATGGAGAAGCTCTATACAGTCAGCAAAAACAAGACCAGGAGCTGACTGTGGCCCAAATCATGAACTCCTTATTGCAAAATTCAGACTTAAATTCAAGAAAGTAGGAAAAACCACTAGACCATTCAGGTATGACATAAATCAAATCCCTTACGATTATGCAGTGGAACTGACAAATAGATTCAAGGGATTAGATTTAATAGGCAGAGTGCCTGAGGAACTATGGACAGAGGTTTGTGACATTGTACAGGAGGCAATGATCAAGACCATCCCCAAGAAGAAGAAATGCAAAAAGGAAAAATGGTTGTCTGATGAGGCCTTACAAAGAGCTGAGAAACGAAGAAAGCTAAAGACAAAGGAGAAAAGGAAAGAAGCCCATCTGAATGCAGAGTTTCAAAGAAGAGCAAGGAGAGATAAGAAAGCCTACCTCAGTGATCAGTGCAAAGAAATAGAGGAAAGCAATAGAATGGGAAAGACTAGATATCTCTTCAAGAAAATTAGAGATACCAAGGGAATATTTCATGCAAAGATGGGCACAATAAAGGACAGAAATGGTATGGACCTAATAGAAAGAAAGTTAGGAAAGTTTAGTCGTTCAGTCATGTCCAACTGTTTGCGACCCCATGGACTGTAGCCTACCAGGCTCCTCTGTCCATGGGATTTTCCAGGCAAGAGTACTGGAGTGAGTTGCCATTTCTTTCTCCAGAGGATCTTCCCAACCCAGGGATCAAACCCAGGTCTCCCACACTGTAGGCAGACGCTTTACCGTCTGAGCCACCAGGGAAGTCGTTGGACATAACAGAAGCAGAAGATATTAAGAAGAGGTGACAAGAATACACAGAAGAGTTATACAAAAAAGATCTTCATGACCCAGAAAAACACAATGGTGTGATCACTCACCTAGAGCCAGACATCCTGGAATGTGAAGTCAAGTAGGCCTTAGAATGCATTGCTTTGAACAAAGCTAGTGGAGGTGATAAAATTCCAGCTGAGCTATTTCAAGTCCTAAAAGATGATGCTATGAAAGAGCTACACTCAATATGCCAGCAAATTTGGAAAACCCATCAGTGGCCACAGAACTGGAAAAGGTTGGTTTTCATCCCAATCCCAAAGAAAGGCAATGCCAAAGAATGTTCAAACTACTGCACAATTGTACTCATCTCATATGCCAGCAAAGTAATGCTCAAAATTCTCCAAGCCAGGCTTCAACAGTACATGAATCAGGAACTTCTAGATGTCCAAGCTGGATTTAGAAAAGGCAGGGGAAGCAGACCTCTAATTGCCAACATCTGTTGAATCATCAAAAAAGCAAGAAGGTTCCAGAAAAACATCTACTTCTGCTTTATTGACTATGCCAAAGCCTTTGACTGTGTGGATCACAACAAACTGTGGAAAATTCTTCAAGAGATGGGAATACTAGACCATCTGACCTGCCTCCTGAGAAATCTGTATGCAGGTCAAGAAGCAATAGTTAGAACTGGACATGGAACAACTGACTGGTTCCTAAATGGGAAGGGAGTACGTCAAGGCTGTATATTGCCACCCTGCTTATTTAACTTATATGCAGAGTACATCATGTGAAATGCCGGGCTGAATGAAGCACAAGCTGGAATCAAGATTGCCTGGAGAAATATCAATAACCTCAAATATACAGATGACACCACCCTTATGGCAGAAAGTGAAGAGGAACTGAAGAGCCTACTGATGAAAGAGGAGAGTGAAAAAGCTGGCTGAAAGCTCAACATTAAAAAAAGCGAAGATCATGACATCTGGTCCCATGACTTCATGGTAAATAGATGGAGAAACAATGGAAACAGTGACAGACTTTATTTTTGGGAGCTCCAAAATCACTACAGATGGTGACTGCAGCCATGAAATTAAAAGACACTTGCTCTTTGAAAGAAAATTAATGACCAACCTAGACAGCATATTTAAAAGCAGAGACATTACTTTGCCAACAAAGGTCCATCTAGTCAGTTCAGTTCAGTTCAGTTCAGTCACTCAGTCGTGTCCGACTCTTTGTGACCCCATGAATTGCAGCACGCCAGGCCTCCCTGTTCATCACCATCTCTCGGAGATCACTCAGACTCACATCCATCGAGTCAGTGATGCCATCCAGCCATCTCATCCTCGGTCATCCCCTTCTCCTCCCGCCCCCAATCACTCCCAGCATCAGAGTCTTTTCCAATGAGTCAACTCTTCGCATGAGGTGGCCAAAGTACTGGAGTTTCAGCTTTAGCATCATTCCTTCCAAAGAAATCCCAGGGCTGATCTCCTTCAGAATGGACTGGTTGGATCTCCTTGCAGTCCAAGGGACTCTCAAGAGTCTTCTCCAACACCACAGTTCAAAAGCATCAATTCTTTGGCGATCAGCCTTCTTCACAGTCCAACTCTCACATCCATACATGACCACAGGAAAAACCATAGCCTTGACTAAACGGGCCTTAGTTGGCAAAGTAATGTCTCTGCTTTTGAAAATGCTATTTCAGATGTGTGGCAGGCAGAAATGGAGGTGAAAGGAGAGGGGGTACTCAGTGTCTTCTCACCCCAGTTCAGTTCAGTTCGGTTCAGTTGCTCAGTCATGTCCGACTCTTTGTGACCCCATGAATCGCAGCACGCCAGGCCTCGCTGTCCATCACCAGCTCCCAGAGTTCACTCAGACTCGTGTCCATCGAGTCTGTGATGCCGTCCAGCCATCTCATCCTTGGTCATCCCCTTCTCCTCCTGCCCCCAATCCCTCCCAGCATCAAAGTCTTTTCCAATGAGTCAACTCTTCTCATGAGATGGCCAAAGTACTGGAGTTTCAGCTTTAGCATCATTCCTTCCAAAGAAGTCTCAGGGTTGATCTCCTTCAGAATGGACTGGTTGGACCTCCCTGCAGTCCAAGGGACTCTCAAGAGTCTTCTCCAACACCACAGTTCAAAAGCATCAATTCTTTGGCGCTCAGCCTTCTTCACAGTCCCACTCTCGCATCCATACATGACTACTGGAAAAACCATAGCTTTGACTAGATGGACCTTAGTCGGGAAAGTAATGTCTCTGCTTTTGAATATGCTATCTAAGTTGGTCATAACTCTTCTTCCAAGGAGTAAGCGTCTTTTAATTTCATGGCTGCAATCACCATCTGATTTTGGAGCCCCCAAAAATAAAGTCTGACACTGTTTCCCCATCTATTTCCCATGGAATGATGGGACTGGATGCCATGATCTTCGTTTTCTGAATGTTGAGCTTTCAGCCAACTTTTTCACTCTCCTCTTTTACTCTCACTCAAGATACTAGATTTTTTAAAATCAAGGTACTAGATTTTTTAAGTTCTAATTTATAGTGACAGCAAGTAGTAATAGAAAACGAAAACACCCAGGTGCCACGTAGTTCCGTTTCACTACTCTGCCCCTGAGCAACATTTCCTTGACAATTGTCAGATACTGAATCAAGTTCATGATCCAGTGGCATAGTTTACTGGCATGCTTGCATTTTCTTGCATTATGTCTACCTTGATTAAACACTAGCTCCCAATATTTAGAAATCAAAGCTTAACACCCTTTAATAACATCATGGAATAGTGAAGAGGATAGATAGTCAAATTGTTGCTTAAAATATTTGGGACAGATAAAGTTTGGTTGAAGTATGGAGAGATGGTGCTGGTAAATGCTAGAGTTTACCAGAAATGAGGCTTGGAGGAGAATGTGTTGTAAGAGGTACTTGACACACATAATATCTTCTTATATAACATCTCATAGCATCCTAAAAGGACAGCTGTTATGAGTCACATTTTATACTTGGGGTCAATTTAAGCTTAGGAAATCTATGTCATTTGTTCAAAAACATGCTAATAGAAGCAGAATTGGAATTTGCACTCATATTTGACCCAAAACCCCATACTCCTATCACTAGTCAGTCAATTTAATTCACTGGATAAATGTTTTTCCATTTTTTACCTACATTGGCAAATACAGTTATGGGGTCTTGGGTCAAAATGATAAGGCATATTCCCTAACTTTGAGTAATTTATAGTCACTTAAACAGAACCATCAGTGACACTGATAGTGTAAGAAAGTTTAAAGTTCTATAATAGAAACCTCACCTGGCCAGTGAGTACACAAAGGATGAGGTGAACAGTTCTCCCCGGGAAAAGCTTGCTCAGAACAGATTGAATGGTCAATGTGATGACCAGGCTGAGCCCTGGAACGTGAATCTATGTTCAGTAGTCCAAAAACCAGATGACAAGCATGGGAAAGGTTATTCCAAGGAAATTGTGCAACATGAATAAAAGCACAGAGATGAGATTTTTTCCCAACAACTACCTTAGCAAGATTAATTCATTAGAATAGCCTTTGTGCCCTAAGGGAACTGGATGCTCAAACTTGCTTTTGGTGCCTTGTAGAGCACAGCTTGTTGAAAACAGAACTAGGTGATGCGTGCAGTGTGGTGTTGCATTGTACAACTCTGACATTGTACATACTCGAGGAAACTTTCACTGAACAGAATAGTTTGTGATAGAGATGCAAATTGGAGAGTAGATCTTCTTTTGAGTTTTACAAAAGCCTGAGTGTTTTAGTTTGATCAAGGAAAATGATAAGGTTCATTCGAAATTAGTAGACACAGTAAGGACTTTGAAAGCCAAATATTAAGACATTAATATATCACAGTAAGAAAAGTAATGCATAAAAGTGACTTGATATTTCTAAATAACATAGGCAGTTAAATAGTTAAGAAATTATTCAGAAGAGCAAAACTTCATCATTGAACTTCAGCAGCTATAGTGCAATTGAGAAATAAAACTGAAATAAGACTAGGCATTTGCTTAGGATAGCGGTTTGAACATTGGAATCACCTGAGGAGCTTTTTTAAAATTGAAATGTCCAAGTTACACCCATAGGAATTAAATTAGAATATATGGGGTGCTAGCCAAGCATTAGTAATTTTAAAGATCCTCAGGTCATTAATATGTGCAGCAACACTTGGACACCAGTGGCTGATACCAAAATTTAATTCATTTTATTTCCTAAGGTTCATTTTGTGTAGGAAAACTTTATAGTCAAAAAATAAATAGTGAGAGGATGTTTTAAAAAATGTTCTCATGAATACTATTGTCAAAATCAGGCACTGGAATGCCTAATAGAATTTTTAGAAGCATTCTGAAAATCAAGTAATTTTTTTTCCTAAACTGTCAAGACACCTGTGCTATCTTGTCTGTCATATACTTTAGGATTAGACCTGACTGATAACTCATTATCATGTGTGAAAATCAGAGATAACAGTAATGCATACTAAGTTCTATTTATATGGCACAAATCCTGGTAACCCTAAGCCACAAGAAAATGTTATTGTGAATTTCTACTTTGTCCTGTTGATTGCTCAGGACAATGACCTAAGTAAAAGGAAAGTGAGATGCAAGGGACTAGAGCTAGAATCTGGATTTATTGATTTTCATGCTCAGATTGTATCTCTTGTCCTTGCCCTACATGATATAGACCAAGCCAAAGCTGGATGATCACATGATGGAAGCTGGATGCCAGAAATGCTATTTTTAGGATAAAAAGTGGCAAGTTGAAAAATTTGCTTTGAAATCAATCTATTTTACCCCAAAGGCATAATATTTCCTATGAAAGAGCTGGAGATTAAAGTCAGGTCTGTGAGAAGGTAATGCTTAAAATATGAGCTAAGGGAGAAAGATTGTTATTTCTGAGGATAATTCCAAGTATGTTGTCATAGTTTGGGCTGTTGTAACAAAGTACCATAGATTGGGTGGCATAGACTAAGAAATTTATTTCTCGCAGTTATAGTGGCTAAAAGTCTGTGATCAGGATGCAAGCATGGTCAGGTTCTAGTGAGGGCTGTTTCTGGATTGCCGACTGATGACTCTTCATTGGATCCTCACGTGGTAGAAAAACCAAACTAGCCCTGTGGCCTCTTCTTACAAGCATGCCAATTTCATTCATGATGGTTCCATCCTCAAGACCTGGTTACCTCCCAAAGTCCCCACCTTTGAATACCATCACATGGGAGATTGGATTTAATATAATGAATTTTGTGGCAACACTAACATCCAGTCTATAACATATATAAACCCACAGTTAAGCCAAGATGTATTTATTGTGCATCTACAATGTCCTTAGTGTTCACTAGGCATCATGATGCAAATAAAGAGAAGGTAATTTCTTGTGTAAGACTGCAACGTATTGGTGAGCTAAGACAGCACTTGCTTTAAAATGATCATGTATAATGATATAGGACACAGTTTGATGAAGCTAATGCAAGAAATGTGTTCTTGCCCCATAACAGTATGAGAGGAGATACTTTCTCTTTTAAAAGTATCTCTCTTAATATTACAGAAACAATATGTTATACTGATAGTTTGGAAGATATGCATCAAAAGAATCTGAGAAAGAGGGGATCATAATAAGAAAGTTTAAGAAGATTTTGCTTTGCCTAAATGGAAAGGAAGGCTATGGAAGAGAGAAGACCTCCTTAAATGAACAATTAAGTATGAGATACAGAACATATTCAGTTTCTTCTAAGTTACAACTTTGTTTATAACATTTAATGAAGAGGAGAAAAAAACCTTTTAATATAATAATGTCTCTTTAACTCCTCCATCAGCTGATCCTCCACCAAACTGTGAGTACCTTGTTATAGAAGGTTTCAAAATCTTTGATTGCTCTGCACACAGTACCATGCACATAAAAACAATTTGATAATTGTAGAACTTCCATGCTGCTGCTGCTGCTGTCGCTTCAGTAGAACTTCCACAAACTAAAAGGTAAAAGATACGCAGTTAACATCAAAGTTAATCATAGAAAACAGAAAGCTTTTCTTCTAAAATCAGGAACAAGATACAGAGACCTATTCTTACCATTTCTGTTCCGTAGAGTGCTGGGAGTTGTAGTCACAGCAATTAGGCAAGAAAACAAAGTAAAAGGCATCTACATCAGAAAGAAATAAAATCTCTTTTTGCAAATGACATGATCTTATATGCTTCCCTGGCGCTCAGCTGGTACAGAATCTGCCTGCAATGCGGGAGACCTGGGTTAGATCCCTGGGTTTATAAGATCCCCTGGAGAAGGTAACAGTTACCCACTCCAATATTCTGACTTGGAGAATTCCAGGGACTGTATGGTCCATAAGGTTGCAAAGAGTTGGACATGACTGAGCGACTTTCACTAGGACACTTGATCTTACATATATGGAAGACTCCAAACACCACCAAGAAACTGTTGAGCTAGTGAACAGATTCAACGAACTTGGTCAAGTTACAGAATATGAGAATCAACACCACAAAACCAGTGGTATTACTATACATAAACAATGAACTAAGGAAATGAAAAGGAAATTTAGAAAATCTCATTTAGAATAGCACCAAAGAATAAAATATTAGGGAATAAAGTTACTGAAGAAGCTAAAAGACCTATACACTGAAAAGTACAAAATATTGATAAAAATTAAACCAGTGGCAAGACATCCCATATTTACGAATTGGAAGACTTAATAATTGTTAAAATGTCTATACTACCTAAAATGATTTGCAAATACATTGCTATCCTCATCAAAACCCAATTGGCATTTTTATGCCAAAATGGAAAAAAAAAAAAGCCCTGACATTCATATGGAAATACAAAAGACCTAGAATAGTCAACATGATCTTGAGAAAGAGCAAAGCTGGAGGCATCAAATTTTTTATTTCAAAATTATTACAAGGCCACAGTAATTAGTATGGTATTGGCAGAAAGACAGACATATACACCAACGGAACAAAATCGAGAACAGAAATAAATCCATGCATATGTGTTCTGTGATCTTCAACAAGCTACCATGAATACACAGTGGTGACAGAATTGTCTCTTCAGTAAATGGTGTGGGAAAAAGTAGATATCCACATGGAGAAGAATAAAATTGGAACTTTATCTCATATCATTATAAATATCAACTCAAAATGAAGACCCCAAACTGTAAAACTACTAAAGGAAAACAAAGGGAATTAGCTTCTTGACTTTGGTCTTGGCAACCATCTTTTTAGATATGATATCTAAGACACAGGTAATGAAAGCAAAAATAGACAAGTGGAATAATAAGTAAAAATCTTCAGTATGGCAAAGGAAACATTAATACAGTAAAAAGACAACATATAAAGTAGGCAAAATATTTATAATAAGTTATCTAGTAAAGGATTAGTCTATAAAATATTTAATAAAAATCTGGGTCATGCTGAGATTGGGTTGCAGAGAGTTGGACATGACTGAGCGACTTTTACAATAGGAAAGAACCAAACAATCCAATTAAAAATGGGCAAAGGACTTGAACAGGCATTTCTCTAAAGAAGATATACAAATAGGCACCAGGTACATGAAAAGGTGCTCAACATCACTAATCACTGTGGAAATGCAAATCAAAACCACAGTGAGTTTTAAATTCACAACTGTTGCAATGGCTATCATCAAAAAGACAAGAGATGAGTGAGGATGAGGATATGGAGAAACTCAAACACTTCTCCATTGTTTATGGAGAGGTAAAATGGTATAGCCACTGGAGAGCACAGTATAGAAGTTCCTCAAAAAATTGAAAATAAAATTATGATCCAGAAATCTTACCTCTGGCTAAACATCAAAAGAGATGAAATGAGGATGTTGAAAAGATACACTCCCGTATTCACTGCTGCATTATTTACATTTATTTCCACATCAGCAAATAAATAAATGTCCATCAGCAAATGAATGCATAAAGAAAATGTGGTATATACATGCAATGGTATATTATTCAGTATTCTAAAAGAGGAAAATCTTAACATTTGCAACAGTATGGACGAACCTAGAGGACATAAAGGTGAGGAAAATAAGGCATTCACCAGTGAACAAATAGTACATGATTCCATTTATATGAGAGATTTAAAACAGGCAAACTCACAGAAACAGAATGGAATGGTGGCTGCCAGAGCTTAGGGGGAGGGAAAATAGGAAGTTACTATGCAATGGATATAAAGTCTCAGTTATGCAAGGTGAATAAACCTAGAGATCTGCTGTATAACACAGTGCCTCTAGTTAACATTACAGGGCTATACACTTAAACATTTGTTAAGAGGATAGATCTCATGTTAAGTGTTCTTATGACAAAAACAAAACATTAATCCAAAAAACAAACAAGAAAGGAAAACCAAAAACTCTAGTAAAGGAAGACAAGACACTTTTGGAGGTGATGGATCTGCTGAATTCCTTGGTTATGGTGATGGTATTACAGATGTATGCATATGTCTAAACTCAACAAATTGTATACATTAAACATGTGCATGTTTTATATATAAATTACATCTCAATAAAGCTGTTAAAAATAGAGAAAAAAGATAGTGAATAATTAGTTAAGTTGTTTTTGGTCTACCCATTTTATACCTTGTTTTAAATTTCTCTTTAAATAGTATTTCATGAGACCATTTACTTTGAGCTATGTAGAACAAACTGAAGGTTAAATTCTTCATTTAATAGGGAAGTTTAAATTGTTTTACTTATTTATACTTTGACATTGTATAGGTATATCTTATATGAAGATGTTTTAGAAAATAATGCATTGAAAATTCACGGTAACATAAGGTGGTCTTAATGATGTGAATGAATTTTGCAACACAAAGGTGCATGCATTTGCTAAAACCAGCCTTGAGTGTACTAGTAGAATAGCACCACAACTGAAATGAGGGACCATTTTTTTTCTATTATAGATTCAGTTATTTGTTATTTATTTTTGTCTACTTGAGAATACCTTTAAATGTATACTTTTAGCTCTGCTTTCTTTTCTGTGTCTTAGAATGTATAAAATCTGTATCTTAAATGAAAAATTGTGGTCTTCTAGTTTTGCTAACCTTCTCTAATGGATCACTGGCTTTCCCTTCTGCAGTGGCAGTGGAAAGATGTAATACAGTGATACACATCATTGAATTTTTAAATTAAACTGGAAAAATTAAACCTTTAGTGAAATTACTTTACTTTGAGAGTTAAGGAAAGTCCAATATGCTCAAAGAGAACTTAAAGGTACTATAGTTTCCTTTTGCATGATGCCTGGTAGACAATTCCTAAACATGGATCAAAAATAGAGGAGTATATACCAAGCATAAAATAAATCTGTGTACTTTACTATTACTGAAAATGAATATTCACTCTGTGTCAGCACCTATATTATTTTGTTAACCATAATAAATTAAGAGTATCCATTCTCAAGTATCTAAATTAATTTATAGAACACAAGTTAATTTGACCAGATTATTAGGTATTTATTTTTATTATTTTTATAGTACCTGTTTTAAGTGTCCATTCCTGTAACCCCCACCATAATCAAGATATTGAAGGTTTTTATTAGCCCCTCAAAGTTTTTTCATGTCCATACATAGAAAACTACCCTCCAAACCCAGGCTACCATTGATTGCTTTTTGAACTTTCTGGAAGACTTAAAAAGCCGCAGGAAATTTTTTCTCTGTTTTGCCCTTTCTTGACTTAAATATAAATAAAGTTGTATAGTATCCATTCTTTTATATCTAGCTTATCTGTCAGCTTAATGTTTGGATATTCTTTGGTGTGTGGTATTAGCTTGTTCATTTTTACTGCTGAATAATATTCCATTAAATGAATATACTGAAATTTCTTTCTTCATTCTGCTGTCAATGGCCATTAGTTTCTTTCCCAGTTTTGGTTATAATGAGTAAAGCTACTGTGAACATTTATGCACAAATATTTGTTTGAACATATGTTTTGAATTTCTATTGATTAAATACCTAGGAGTGGAATAGCTGTGTGGTAGGAATAGTATATGCTTAACTCTGGGAGAATTACCACATGGTTTTTGAAAGTAGTTGTACTATTTCACATTTCCAGCAGCAAGGCCTGAGAGCTACAGGTAGGTGCTCTATATCCTCACCAAAACTTGGGGTCTTTTCACTTCTAGTCATTCAAATGGATCTTATTAAATGGTGGCTCAGATGGTAAAGCGCCTGTCTACAATGCGGGAGGCCCGGGTTCGATCCCTGGGTTGGGAAGATCCCTTGGAGAAGAAAATGGCAATCCACTCCAGTACTATTGCCTGGAAAATCCCATGGACAGAAAAGCCTGGTAGGCTACAGTCCATGGGGTTGCAAAGAGTCGGACACAACTGAGTGACTTCACTCACTCATTTCATTGATAAAATATTTTTGAGCATCTTTTCATGTACTTTACTGGTCACTTAGGGACGGGGGAGCCTCATGGGCTGCCGTCTATGGGGTCGCACAGAGTCGGACACGACTGAAGCGACTTAGCAGTAGCAGTTCTAAGTTGAACATATGTACTGAGAATACTAAGGATTATTCTTCAGACACTGATTGTTTTATGTTTGTTTTTCATTTTAATGGTGGCCTTCAAAGATTGAAAGTTGTAAATGTTGAAGTATGATTTTTCAATATTTTGATGGTTGTATTTTTTTCTTTTCTAAGAAGTTACTGACTAACCCAAGTCTTTTTTCTTTTTCTTTTTTTGGAGGGGGCTGTGATCCATTTCATAATAATTTTTGCATGTAGTGTGCAGTAGGTTTAATGTTCCCCCTTTCCACATGTGGATATTTAATTTTTCTAGTATAGTTTGTTAAGAGTATCCATTCTCAATTGATTTATTTGGAACTTTTATTGAAAATCAATTTATTATATATGTTCAGTGTTTGGACTTTCTACCTGCCTAACTATCATTGTACCAATAATGTGCTCTCTTGATTATCATACCTGGGTTAATTCCAGTGGTTATTTATTATGGAAATGTTTATCATTTTACTTTATATTCCATTATACTCCATTCTAGGTATCTTATACTACATTTCCATAAATATTAAAATATTCTTTCCAAATCCTTAAAACAACTAGTTTGGTTAAAATTGCATTGAATCCATGTGTCAATTAAGGGAGAATTGATATCTTAATATTATCAAATTTTCTAATACACTTTAAGTTTTTAGATACTTCTATAATGACTCATTGGAAAAGACTCTGATGCTGGGAGAGATTGGGGGCAGGAGGAGAAGGGGACAACAGAGGATGACATGGCTGGATGGCATCACTGACTTGATGGACATGAATTTGAGTGAACTCTAGGAGTTGGTGATGGACAGGGAGGCCTGGTGTGCTGTAATTCATGGGGTTGCAAAGAGTTGGACATGACTGAGTGACTGAACTGAACTGATGATACTTTTTTATAGTTTTATTTTCCAACTTTTCACTGTTGGTATATTGAAATATATTTAATCTTTGGGTGCTGTTCTTCTAGCCTGTAATCTTGTATAAATCACTTAATGATTGTAGTAGCTTTTTAAAAATACTTTACAAAAGAAATTTATAGAAAATTCTGTAGGACTTTCTAATGCATGATGGCATGAACTATTAGTAAAGGGATTTTACATCATTCTTTAAGTCTTCCTGTCTTCTCCTCCTTATTGCGTTACACACTACTAGACTTCCATTGCGATGTGTAATGCTAAGTGCTAAAAATCAATATTCTTTACTTTTTCCTGATCTTTTTTTCATACATATCCCATATTAGGTTGAAGTTCTTTATATTTCTAGTATCTATTTTTTATTCTTTTTGGGGGAATACGAAGTTGTCTTTCTTTTCCAATTCCTGAGCACTTGTCTATGGTTTGCTTTTTCTTTTTCAAAAAATTATTTATTTTTAATTGGAGAATAATTGCATTATAATATTGTGTTGGTTTCTTTCATACACCAACATGAATCAGTCATAGGTATACATATATCCTGTCCCTTCTATCTCCCACCCAATCCCACCTCTCTAGGTTGTCCCAGATCATCAGATTTGAGCTTCCTGCAGCATAACAACAAATTCCCATTGGCTATCTAGCTTACATATGACACTATGTGTTTCTATGCTAATCTCTCAGTTTTTCCCACCCTCCCCCACCCTCCCTGTTCACAAGTCTGTTTTCTATGTCTGAGTCTCCATTGCAGCCCTGAAAATAGGTTTCTCTTTCTAGATCCATATATTTGTATTAATATATGATGTCTGTTTTTCTCTTTATGATTTACTTCACTCTGTATAATGGGCTCTAGGTTCATCTGCCTCATTAGAACTGACTCCAATGTGTTCCTTTTTATGGCTGAGTAATATTAATATTCCTTTATATATATGTACCACAACTCCTTTATCCATTCATCTGTCAGTGGACATCTAGGTTGCTTCCACATCTTAGCTATTGTAAATAGTGCTGCGGTGAACCTTGGGATACATGTGTCCTTTCAATTATGGTTTCCTCAGAGTATATGCCCAGTCGTGGGATTGTTGGGTCATATGGTAATTTTATTCCTAGTGTTTTAAGTATCTCCATAGTGTTCTCGATAGTGATTGTATCAATTTACATTCCCACCAACAGTGCAAGGGAATTCCCTTTTCTCCACATTCTCTCTAGCATTTATTGTTTGTAGATTTTTGCTGATGGCCAGTCTGACCAGTGTGAGGTGATATTTCATGGTAGTTTTGATTTACATTTCTCTAATAATGAGCGATGTTGAGCATCTTTCCATGTGTTTATCGGACATCCGTATGTCTTCTTTAGAGAAATGTCTATTTAGGTCTTCTGCTCAGTTTTTGATTGAGTTGTTTGCATCTATTCTAGTATCTGTTCCTAGAAAAACACTTGTCTATGGTTTGCTTTCTTTTAATACTCTAATATCTTCTGTTCAGTTCAGTTCAGTTCAATCGCTCAGTCGTGTCCAACTCTTTGCGACCCCATGAATCACAGCACGCAAGGCCTCCCTGTCCATCGCCATCTCCCGGAGTTCACTCAGACTCACGTCCATCGAGTCAGTGATGCCATCCAGCCATCTCATCCTCTGTCGTCCCCTTCTCCTCCTGCCCCCAATCCCTTCCAGCATCAGTCTTTTCCAATGAGTCAACCCTTTGCATGAGGTGGCCAAAGTACTGGAGTTTCAGCTTTAGCATCATTCCTTCCAAAGAAATCCCAGGGCTGATCTCGTTCAGAATGGACTGGTTGGATCCCCTTGCAGTCCAAGGGACTCTCAAGAGTCTTCTCCAATACCACAGTTCAAAAGCATCAATTCTTCGGTGCTCAGCCTTCACAGTCCAACTCTCACATCCATACATGACCACAGGAAAAACCATAGCCTTGACTAGACGGACCTTAGTCGGCAAAGTAATGTCTCTGCTTTTGAATATGCTATATAGGTTGGTCATAACTTGTCTTCCAAGGAGTAAGCGTCTTTTAATTTCATGGCTGCAGTCACCATCTGCAGTGATTTTGGAGCCCCCTAAAATAAAGTCTGACACTGTTTCCACTGTTTCCCCATCTATTTCCAATGAAGTGATGGGACCGGGTGCCATGATCTTCGTTTTCTGAAGGTTGAGCTTTAAGCCAACTTTTTCACTCTCCTCTTTTACTTTCATCAAGAGGCTCTTTAGCTCCTTTTCACTTTCTGCCATAAGGGTGGTGTCATCTGCATATCTTTCCCCCTCAGGCATTTGATAGGATTCACCATGGAAGCCTGTGGATACTGTTATTAATTGTAGCCTGCAAATGTTGACATGTGGCTGATGTGTTTTTGTAACCATTCACTTCAATACATCTTATTTTATTCTGTGACTTCTTAGACTTAATGGTATTGTTTAATGATGTGAGGCTCAATTTCTAAATATTTGAGGACTTTTCTATATTTTTTAGTAATTTCTACTTTAATTGAGTTGTTAGGATTTTTAATTAATTTAAAATTTATTATTGCATTTGAAGGCCAAACAAATGGTCTGTCTCATTCCTATTCCATTTAAACTTGAAAAGAATGAGTATTCTGTGGTTTGGTGGAGTTTTATCACTGTCAATTAGGTCAAGTTGATGGACAGTTTTGTCTAGGTCTTGTATATCTCTACTGATGTTATGTCTACTTGTATTATCAGTTATTGAGAGTGGAACATGGACATCTCCAACTTAAAATTTTAGATTTGTCTACTTCTCCTTTACTCTTTTCAGTTATTGCTTCATATATTTGAAAGCCCTTATTAGTGGCATATAAATTTGTAATTGGTATATCTTCTTGGTGAATTGATACTCTATTATTATAGAATACCTCTTTTTTATCACTGCTGATATTTTTGTTTTGAAGCGTACTTTTTCTGATGTTAAAACAGTCACTCCAACTTTCTTATGTTTGGGTTTGCATGGTATATCTCTTGCCATTCTTTCATTTTTAATCTGTGTCTTTATTTTTAAAGTGGATTTCTTACAGATAAGATGTGGGTACTGTCTTTTTATCTGAAAATTTCTACTTTTTCAATGTAATTGGACTGTGGACCACTTAATATGATTATTGATATGTTTATGTTTAAGTTTATAATCTTGCAGGTTATTTTTCATTTGTCTTACTTGTTCTTCATTTTACTTTTTTCTCTTTCCTTGATTTGTTTTAGATTTTTTTTAGTATTTCATTTTATCTGCATAATTTGTTGTAGCTCTCTTTAAAAATA
Source organism: Cephalophus harveyi (assembly GCA_006410635.1). Classification (NCBI taxonomy): domain Eukaryota; kingdom Metazoa; phylum Chordata; class Mammalia; order Artiodactyla; family Bovidae; genus Cephalophus; species Cephalophus harveyi. The sequence continues at coordinate 42,432 of SJYT01037796.1, forward strand.
TTTCAGTTATTATATATTAGGGCTGTCTCTTATACACATCTCAAGAAAGGAAAACCAAAAACTCTAGTAAAGGAAGACAAGACACTTTTGGAGGTGATGGATCTGCTGAATTCCTTGGTTATGGTGATGGTATTACAGATGTATGCATATGTCTAAACTCAACAAATTGTATACATTAAACATGTGCATGTTTTATATATAAATTACATCTCAATAAAGCTGTTAAAAATAGAGAAAAAAGATAGTGAATAATTAGTTAAGTTGTTTTTGGTCTACCCATTTTATACCTTGTTTTAAATTTCTCTTTAAATAGTATTTCATGAGACCATTTACTTTGAGCTATGTAGAACAGCATAATTTGTTGTAGCTCTCTTTAAAAATATTTCAGTTATTATATATTAGGGTATACAGTATGAATCTTTTACTTGCCACACTTCACTTTTGAATAGTATTATACAACTTCATATAATGTAGGAAACTTAAAACAGTATACTATAATTTTTTCCATCTTGTCTTTGATCCTATGCTCAGATAGTTTTATTTCCACATAAGAAAAGCTATAAACTCCACAATACATTATAAGGTTTTTTTTTGTTTTGTTTTTTTGTTTTTTTTGGCTATGAGGAATTATCTCCTACAGAATTTTTCAAATTAAAATGTAAAAAATATTTTAAAAATATTTCATACACTTTTTCATCATTGTGTTCCTCTACATTCCTTTGTATAGAACCAGGTATCCATACCAATCTGGCATCAAGTTTTCTCTTCACAGAGAACTTTCTTTAATATCTGGTTCCTTCCTCATTCTCTATCCCTGCCCTAGTTTTCATTGGGTATGAAGACATTTGACTTGCTAGTTGGTAGATGAGATTATATGAAATGTACCAACAAGTACCTGGAATCATTTAATAGCAGCTACCCAGGATTCCAAATGCCAAGTCTTTTTATATATGATTTTAGATTTATAATTAGGGAACAAACTGAAAGATGAGTTATGCTTTCCTGTGGTTGTGAGTTAGGTATACATTTACTTTATGGTCTAAAACATGAAATGATCTTTCTGGGGAAAGCAAACGTATATTGAATTTTAAGCTTGTTGAAAAGATTTAAAGAATAGGCTTTAAAAACAAATCTCAGGAATACATACTAGAAGAGATGTTTCTTCCATTTAGACATCTAGTATTGCTCCAGTTATTTTTCATGATGTAGGTTTGAGTTTATCTGGTAAGGTTTAATGAACTAACCTCAGTACTAAGTTTTTCTTTTCCTAGTTGTTAACGTACATGTTCCTTTGGTTTTCACTTAGGAAAAATCATAACAAAGTCTTAGTTCTCAATAGGAACATATTGTTGTGAAATTGCTTCATAGTGCACTATTCTTAGGAAAAATAACCATTTTAGATGAATTTGGGGTAAATTTTCATGGAAAAGAAAAAATAAGGCCTGTAAACCTAATATAGTACATACAGATTTAATGATAGCTGAAAAAATACGTTTGAGAATTTCTGAGCTGGTTTATTGATGTGGAGAATCTAGTTACACACTTTTTTTTTTAAGTTTTGTAAACAATCTCAGTTTATTTGTTTAGTAATAGTAACAGTAAAGAAAATAGAAGAAAAATTATGCTAGGTATTTTATGTTATCTTAGTAAATACTCCAAACAGCATCTGAATAAATAGATGATATGCACTCTTAGAGACATGGAAACTGAAGATCAGGGAGTTAAACTTTTGCCTAATAAATGGAAGAATTAGTATAGATATTCAGCTCTTTCCTTTCCACTTATGCACTCACAATGCACTAATAAAAATAATTTTTTCATCTAATTTTCTTTTTTTTCCTTTCTCATTGTCTTTGTTTTTCCCTGCACTTATATAAAAATGGCTGAGAGTAGAATCAGTCCAAAATGCCATAGAGTCTGAAATGCAGTACTTGAGTGCAATCTCAAAAATGACAGAATGATCTCTATTCATTTGTAAGGCAAACCTTTCAATATCACAGTAATCCAAGTCTACGCCCCAATCAATAATGTTGAAGAAGCTGAACTTGAATGGTTCTATGAAAACCTACAACACCTTCTAGAACTAACACCCCCAAAAGATGTCTTTCTCATCATAGGAGACTGGAATGCAAAAGTAGCAAGTCAAGAGATAACTGGAGTAACAAGAAATTTGGCTTTGGAGTACAGAATGAAGCAGAGCAAAGACTAACAGAATTTTGCCAAGAGAACACACTGGTCATAGCAAACACCCTCTTCCAACAGCACAAGAGAAGACTCTACACATGAACAACCTTTCTCATTGTCTTTGTTTTTCCCTGCACTTATATAAAAATGGCTGAGAGTAGAATCAGTCCAAAATGCCATAGAGTCTGAAATGCAGTACTTGAGTGCAATCTCAAAAATGACAGAATGATCTCTATTCATTTGTAAGGCAAACCTTTCAATATCACAGTAATCCAAGTCTACGCCCCAATCAATAATGTTGAAGAAGCTGAACTTGAATGGTTCTATGAAAACCTACAACACCTTCTAGAACTAACACCCCCAAAAGATGTCTTTCTCATCATAGGAGACTGGAATGCAAAAGTAGCAAGTCAAGAGATAACTGGAGTAACAAGAAATTTGGCTTTGGAGTACAGAATGAAGCAGAGCAAAGACTAACAGAATTTTGCCAAGAGAACACACTGGTCATAGCAAACACCCTCTTCCAACAGCACAAGAGAAGACTCTACACATGAACATCACCAGATGGTCAACACTGAAATCAGATTGATGATATTCTTTGCAGCCATTATGGAGAAGCTCTATACAGTCAGCAAAAATAAACCAGAAGCTGACTGTGGCTTAGATCATGAACTCCTTATTGCTGAATTCAGACTTAAATTGAAGAGAGTAAGGAAAACTACTAGACCATTCAGGTATGACCTAAGTCACATCCCTTCTGATTATACAGTGGAAGTGGCAAATAGATTCAAGGGATTAGATCTGATAGAGTGTCTGAAGAACTGTGGATGGAGGTTCGTGACTTTGTATTAGGAGGCAGTGATCAAGACCATTCCTGAGAAAAAGAAATGCAAAAAGGCAAAATGGTTGTCTGAGGAGGCCTTAAAAATACCTGAGAACAGAAGAGAAGCAAAAAGCAAAGGAGAAAAGGAAAGATATACCCATTTGAATGGAGAGTTCCAAAGAATAGCAAGAAGAGATAAGAAAGCCTTCCTCAGTGATCAGTGCAAAGAAATAGAGGAAAAGAACAGAATGGGAAAGACTAGAGATCTCTTCAAGAAAATTAGAGATACCAAGGGAACATTTCATGCAAAGATGGGCTCGATAAAGGACAGAAATGGTATGGACCTAACAGAAGCAGAAGATATTAAAAAGAGGTGGCAAGAATACACAGAAGAACTGTACAAAAAAGATCTTCATGACCAAGATAATCACGATGGTGTGATCACTCATCTAGAGCCAGACATCCTGGAATGTGAAGTCAAGTGGGCCTTAGGAAGCATCTCTATGAAGAAAGCTAGTAGAGGTGATGGAATTTCAGGTGAGCTATTGCAAATCCTAAAAGATGATGCTGTGAACATGTTGCACTCAATATGCCAGCAAATTTTCAAAAATTCAGCAGTGGCCACAGGACTGGACAAGGTCAATTTTCATTCCAATCCCAAAGAATGCTCAAACTACCACACAGTTGCTATGTACTCATTTCACACTATGTACTCATTTCACATGCTAGCAAAGTAATGCTCAAAATTCTCCAAGCCACGCTTTAACAGTACATGAACTGTGAACTTCCAGATGTTTGAGCTGGATTTAGAAAAGACAGAGGAACCAGAGATCAAATTGCCAACATCCATTGAATCATCAAAAAAGCAAGAGAGTTTCAGAAAAACATCTACTTCTGCTTTATTGACTATGCCGAAGCCTTTGACAGTATGGATCACAACAAACTGGAAAATTATTCAAGAGATGGGAATACCAGACCAAACTGACCTGCTTCCTGTGAAATCTGTATGCAGGTCAAGAATCAACATTTAGAACTGGACATGGAACAACAGACTGGTTCCAAATCAGAAAAGGAGTACATCAAGGCTGTATATTGTCAGACCTGCTTATTTAACTTATATGCAGAGTACATCATGCGAAGTACTGGGCTGCAGGAAGCACAAGATAGAATCAAGATTGCTGGGAGAAATATCAATAACCTCAGATACGCAGATGACACCACTCTTAAGGCAGAAGAAGAACTAAAAGCTTCTGAAAGAAAGAGAAAGAAAGTGAAAGAAGAGAGTGAAAAAGTTGGCTTAAAATCCAACATTCAGAAAACTAAGACCATGGCATCCTGTCCCATCACTTCATGGGAAATAGATGGGGAAACAGTGAGAGATTTTATATTTTGGGGCTCCAAAATCACTGCAGATGGTGACTGCAGCCATGAACTTAAAAGACGCTTATTCCTTGGAAGAAAAGCTATGACCAACCTAGAAAGCATATTAAAAAGCAGAGACGTTGCTTTGCCAACAAAGGTCTATCTATTCAAAGTTATGGTTTTTCCAGTAGTCATGTATGGATGTGAGAGCTGGACCACAAAGAAAGCTGAGCACTGAAGAATTGATGCTTTTGAACTGTGGTGTTGGAGAAGACTCTTGAGAGTCCCTTGGACGGCAAGGAGATTAAACCAATCAGTCCTAAAAGAAATCAGTCTTGAAAGTCATGGAAGGACTGATGCTTAAACTGCAACATCTGTACTTTGGCCACCTGATGTGAAAAACTAATTCATTGGAAAAGACCCTGATGCTGGGAAAGGTTGATGGTAGGAGGAGAAGGGGATGGCAGAGGATGAGATGGCTGGATGGCATCACCAACTCAATGGACATGAGTTTGAGCAATCTTTGGGAGTTTTGATGGAAAGGGAAGCCTGGCATGCTTTATCTATGGGGTCACAAAGAGTCAGACAAGGCCGAACAACTGAATTGAGTAGAATCACTTAGTTAACATCTAAAACTTTGGAATCTTCCTTTCCTTGACTCTGGCTTACTCACCATGCAGCCACTTGGTTAGGAAATAATTTTGGCTTTTACTTCAGTTTATTTTCATCTTATGACCTTTTTTTTTTTTTTTTTAATCACCTCAGAGTTTCTCTGGTGGCTCAGATGGTAAGGAATCTGCCTGCAATTCAGGAGACATGGGTTCTATCCCTGGGCTCAGAAAAAGCCCCTGGAGAAGGAATTGACAACACAGGCCAGTATTCTTGCCTGTAGAATCCCATGGACAGGGGGAGCCTGGTGGGCTATAGTCCATGGAATCACAAAGAGTAGGACATGACTGAGCAAATAACACTTTCACACGCTTCAGTGCTAAAATAGTGTACCTCTCAATATGAGCCACCGTTAGTTTTTCCCTGGATTGCTGCAATAGCTCCTTGTTAGTAGTCCCTGTTTCTTTATCCTACTTGCAGGATAATATTAAATAGTTCAACTATGGAAGATGGATTTGTCAATATTATTGGTCTCCATTGTTTCAGAATGAAAGCTACATTCCTTGCATTGGCCTCTAAGGCGCTGAATGATCTGCCTCATCTTTCTACCTTAATGTACTGTTCTTCCTGTTGATCTTGTTTACTCTCTTCAGGCTTCAGAACTTTGTCCCTAGAGAATCTTTACGTTATTCTTGCCTGAGGATTTTCAATTGGCAGTAAATAGAGGATTTTCTATTGGTAAGTAAATTTACTTACCTCTGCTTAGTAAGTTATTCCCCCAGATATTTGTAGGGATTTTTTTTTTCAACCAAGGCTAAGCTGACCACTGTATTTAAAATTGCAATCCATATTCGCAGTCTCCCCTATCCTTTATTTCCATAGTACATATTACTTTTTAATATACTATATATTTTAATTTTTCATTCTTTTTCTTAAAGAACCCAGCCTGCCAATGCAGGAGACCTAAGAGACATGGGTTTGACCCCTGGATTGGGAAGATCCCCTGGAGGAGGACATGGGAGTCCACTCCAGTATAATTGCCTGGAGAATCCCTTGGACAGGGGAGCCTGGTAGACTATAGTCCATAGGGTCACAAAGAGTCAGACAAGACTGAGGTGACTTAGCATGTCAGCACAAGAATCATCTACACCCTCTTCTAGATTGTTATTTCAGTTATTGATCTCTCCAGTAACCAGGAAAGGCATGGGACAGAGTCTATGCTCAAGTAATAGATGAATAAATACATGCTGTAGTAGAGGGAGTTGTCAGAGTTAAGAATTGGGGCGGGGGGGCACTGGTAGTGGGAAGATCTAGGTTTAAATACTAAAACAAGTAACATAGTTTTCCATAACATGTCTGTGTAATTTTGATAGAAAGGAACATGACTAGGACTGCTAAAATGCATAGACCTTCAAAGGGCTATGAAATAGCAATGATTTAGAGAGAGGTCTTCTTTTTTAGATGATCAGTTAAGTATTAGTGCTTAAAGCAGTATTGAATGGCCAAAAAGTTCATTTGGGTTTTTCTGTTGCAAAAAACCCCAAACGAACTTTTTGGCTAACTCAATTCTAAGCAGAGTGAAATACTGAAAAATCTGCTTTATTTAGCTGAGATTATTGTTGACAAAGTGTCTTATTTCCTAGATACTTTTGTTAAAAACAGGAGTGGGAGGAGAGATTTCTTTATGGCATCAAGAAATATTTTGTTATTTTAGTACTTTTGGGTGATCAGCTTGTGGGAACATAGGCATTCCTTTGACAACCCAATAAATTTTATGAGGGAAAAACCCATACAGATAAAAACAATTTATTCCTCATTCTCATAAAACAGATCAAAAGATGGAGGTTTTGAGATTCCTCTGGAGCCAAGAGGTCAAGAAGGTGTTCTTGGAGGCAGATGGAGATTAGTGTATGTTCCTGGGCCACAGCTATTCAACTAAAAGCCTATCTTTTAGAGACTCAACCAGAGGAAGAAAAATCAAGTGTGTTTTATTTTCTAATACAACATATGCCCTTTTCAAAATGAAATGCTAGTGAAAATATATTGAATTGACTCAAAAATGGCCATTAAAACATAGACCTCAGTCTAATTAGAATATCATTTTTAATCCATTTTAAAACCCATTTCAGAGGTGTTGCTAAACCCATCGTAAACAATGAAAAAACTACTCATTATAATTAAAATACTCTGAAAAATCTAGTACAGTATTATTCAAATTGCATATCAGTTCCATTTATTATATGTCATTTACAAAACTGAGAAAACACTGATCTCATTTACTGTATATATCATCAATAGTTGGATATACTTATTACTCTAACATTTTATACCTGAATTTGCATATATTAGTAAGAATTTTTGAACTTACAAGTAGAAATTTTTTCCTTTATGTTAACCTCTGAGCTTCCAAAGCCTAAGATTGCTTGCCTAAGATTTCACCTGGATAACTTGCAGGTGAAATATTCCCATCATTTCATCTTAACTTTACAGAATTTCTAAGATAAAATCTTACAAAATTCTGTATCTCTCAATATGTTTTGGTTGATTATATGCACAGATTTTTCATCTTCCAGATCTTGAACTTCCATATGTATTTGTTCCTAAAATTGATCTTAAAATTGTCTGAATAGCAAATGTCTGCAAAATAATTTTTCTTCCATCTTATGGAAAATAAGCATATTCCTCAACTACCCCAATCCTGCTAAGAGATGTTGCCCAGGGTTTTAAAATCTAAAGAACAGCTAAGAAAATGCTTTTTAAACCTTTCTTTCCCTGTCATATATATCTCTGCTAAGTGTGAAGCTTGGCTTTAAAAACAGGATATTGAGACATGTAGGATATGTCTGAATTCACATATGTGGTAGAAATATGTGGTGTGATAGAAGTCATGAAAAATTCCAGTTAGTAGCTATACCTCTTCCATCCCTTGATGGAAATGTCAAAAATGCCTAGCTTTGGAGCAAAGCAAAAACAGTGATAAAAAATGGTAAATTCTAAAAATACTGTTTAAATATAATTGATACTTGTCAGTTCTGAATATTAATTCCTAAAAGTTTAATGAATTAGTGAGATGCTGCTTTTTCCAATATAAGTTGAATGCTTTTGGAAATACCACATTTTTTTTACAGCATTTTGGGTAAAACACAGACAAACTTTTGTGCAGTTTCTTTCAAAACTCACATATGTAAGCTCTAAGGTGGCTAGAAATATTTTATTAATCATGTAAGAAAATGTTAATACTGATTTAGTCAAGCCTCACTTTAAGTTACCATATAAAATATTTAACATTTTTCTAATTCCTATGAAGCAAACTTAACATTTACGGTACCTGTCAGATTGCTTAATTTTTAGCTACATTTGCCTTTTTCTTCATTAAATAAAAAAGCAGTATTTGTTCTCCATATATAAAAAAAAAGAATGAAATTATTTTTTATTTTTATTTTTGGATCTTATTTAAGTAATCACCAAAGAGTTCTGTACACACATGCAGTGACATTTCATTATAGTATTAATTTGCATTTTCATGATAACATACTTTTTAGCCCCCCCCCCTTTTTTTTTTTTTTTGCTACTTGAATATCCTCTTTCAAGAAGTATCCATTTAGGTTTTTCCCATTTTTCAGTTGAGGTCTTTTTTTTTTCCCTTTTTGATTTGTAGAAATACTTTAAATATTCTGGGTATGAGTCCTTGATTCGATATATGTAGTGAATATTTTCTCCCAGCTGTAATTAACTTTTTCACTCTTTTAGTGGAGTCTTTTAATAAACCAAAATAATATTTTTGTTTGTTGTTCTTTTTTTCTTTGTTGTTAGTGACTTTTTTATCCTATTAATGAAATATTTTTATTGACTAATGTAAAGATATAAAAATATTATTTTGCCTTTCACATTTAGATCTGTGGTAAATTGTCAACTAATTTTTATGCATGAAATGAGAAAAGAGTCAATGTTTATTTTTCTCTGATATAACCATTTTTCCAATATTATTGATTGAAAGTACCAACCTTTCCCTAGTGAATTATACTAGTTCATTATTTTCTGTAACTCAAGGGCTGTGCATATGAATCTTTTGCTGAACTTTCTATTCCACCCCATTCCTGGGAAAACACTGAATGATTGAAAAGTAGGTATTTCAAATGTACAATGCTAGTTTAACTTAGAGCATTTTGTTTATACCCCAAACAGAATATTATAATTTTATTTTTCTGGATTTAATAAAAGGAAACTCATCAATAATATTTTTAGGACTTGTTTTTTGGCTTATCTCATGTTCAATTTTGAGTTTTAGTTATGTAATTTATTTAATATGTATAAACTTTATCAAGAGATGTTATTTCCTGAATAAGCTTTAATGCTGTGAGTTTTATTATACTTACTTTTTATTTTTTCAATTACTCTCATGTTCTGGAAAAAACTAGTAAGAAAATACATAAAACATGTATATGGGCTCACAATTTTCCTTTTTATCTCAGGCTCCAGTATGACTTGGCACAGCATTTTTTTGAGCCCTTTATTTTAAATTTATGTATTATGTTCATCATGGATATTTTTACATTAATTATGACTTTTAGAATATTGCTTTAAAATATTGTTTATCTTAATATAGAGTTTTTTGGCACCCCCCCCCCCCCTTAAATTTTGCATCTGAGGCAAAGTCTATCTGGGCCTTAATTTAACACTGTAGTTTTCATCCCTAGAAGTTTAATTTGAGTCCTTTTAAAAATATCTTTCGTGTCACTAACACGTTTTAAATAAACTTATTTTAGAATAGTTCTAGAGTTCTAAAAAACTTGTGAAGATGGTACAGAGAGTTCCCAATATTCCACTCCCAGTTTCCCTATATTAACATTGCTCAGTGGTTATAGTATGTTTATTGTAACTAATAAACCACATTATTATTAAAAATGTCCATAACTTATTAAGATGTCATTGCTCTTTACCTAGTGTCTTTTCTCTGTTGCAGGATCCCATCTGGCCTTATCTCCTTAGGCTCCTCTTGACTGTAACAGTTTCTCAGACACTCTTTATCTTTGGTGACTTTTGACATTTCTTGCAAAAATTGGTCAGATATGTATAGACTGTTGTTCAATTGGTGTTTGTCTGACTTTTTTTCTCATTGTTAGACTGGGGTTTTTGAAAGGCAGAATACACAGGAAATTGCACGTCATATCAAGAGGACCTACAGCTCACCTGTCCCATCGCTGATGGTGTTCCTCTCAATCACCCGGCTCAGGTCACATCGGTCAAATTTCTCCCCAGCAAAGTTCCTCTATTTTCCTTGTTTGTACACTGTTCTCTTTGTAAAGAAGTCACTGTATACAGCCCAAACTTAAAAAGAAGGGAATTATGTTTCTTCCCCTCGAAGGTGTGGTGTCTACATAAATTATTTAGAATTCTCCTTTGGAGACTTGTCTTCTTTCTCCTCTTTATTTATCAAATCATTTATTTATACTATTGTGAACTCCTGGTTGTTCATTTTGGACTTTGGCTTATAATCCAGTATTACTTTATTTCATTGTTCAAATTGTTTTAGCTTTGTTGAGAATTCTTTGTTAGCTCCTGTATCCCTTTGATACATCCCCACCTTTGTGGACTTTTCATTCATTGTTTTCTTACTTTCTGGCACTCTACACTGCTCCAGACCTCAGGGATCATCTTGTGTGTTCCTTCCCTGAGCTCTGGAGTCATGCATTTATCCAGGGAGCCCTGGTTCCTCTTAAAGGAGAGTAGTATTAGACACCAAGATCTAGACATTAGATGTGTTTGTTGCTATAGAGTGATAAAGCTTGCAGGACCCTCTAAGCTGACAGGGCAAGAATATTTATGTGTTTACCCACTCATGTATATATACATCTATATATGTTTCTCTGTGTATTCATCTGTATCTGTATTATGCTAATCCTGAATTAATATCGAGTTATCTAATGCTAATCATCTACCACATGGATCATTCTAGACTCCTCCCTTGGCATATCTATAAATTCACAGTCCAGCAGTGAGGGATCTCTCTCCCTTCATCCTTTCTTTGTGTGTCTCACTGTACAGCTCAGAATCCGTGTATAATAATTTAAGACTTGTCAACCTGTACTCCCACCATGAACAGGTTTATGAGTCAACGTAGAGTGCTTATGTTGTTTCTGTCATCTTTACTCTTGCAGTCCTAACTCATCAGAGTTACTGCCAACAAAATCTTTTCCCTCTGCCCTTTCAGTTACGTTATTTCATACCATTGTAATAGCATTAGATTGTCTTGTTACTGCCTGTATCATATTTAGGGACCCCTTAACGTCCTGAGTATATTTAAAGATTTTCATACTTTAAAGTTCTTTTGCTGTAAAACTTTATGGCTTTGGACAAATGAATGGTGTCAGATATCCAGGTTTAGTATTAGGCAAAATAGTTTCACCATGCTCAAATGCTCCTGTGCTTCCCTCTTTCATCCTTTCCTCCATCTTCCTGAGTACCTGCAGTCACTGATAGCTTTTCACTGTTTCTATAGCTAAACCTTTTCCAAAATATCTTACAATTGGAATCATGTAGTGTGCAATATCTGTGTCATTTCTGAGTCTGGTTCTGCTGATTGCTTTGTCTCTTGAGAGTATTTTTCCCCTTGCTTTTGACATGCTCTGTCATTTCTGTTAAAAGCCAGACATGTTATTCTGGATAATAAGAACTGAATAAATAGGGCTTTAAGGATTGCTGTTAATCTGGCTGGGAGTAGAGCAGCACTGTGGTTAATAACTTGTAGCTGTAGGTGCCAGAGACTTCACTTCCTTAATGTCCTTGACTTCCTCCCCTTTTGTCCTCAGGTTGTTCAGCTATGACTTCTTGTTATTATATTGGAGCCTGTTGGTGTGGTTGTAAATGTATGTAAATGGGAGCAATGTGTAATATTCCAACTAAGTCTCAGTCTTGATAGACTTCTGTCTCAGGACTGTGATCTGCACAATTGTTTTCTTCAGGTATAGTTTACCCCCCTCCTCCCTCCCCACTACCATCTATCTACTCCTTGCCTTCGCTGCAGTGTTCTGACCTGTGTTGATTTTATTTCTCACCAACACCCTTAGATGAAATAAAGAGACTATAGAAGGCTGGCATGGGGAAAAGTATCTTCCCCTTCCCCAACCTAGCTTAAGATTTTAAAAATTTTGCTCTGGCCAAATTCTCAGTCTTAGAGAGAAGCCTCTGATATGAAAATGGACCTACATGTATTTCCCAGTGGTTATTCTTCCTCAGTCCCTCCCAGGGCCACAAGGAGATCTTTTTCTACTCTTCACAATGAGACTCAGTCAGGTTCCTGGAGAGAAAGCCCTTAAAAAAGTAGAGGATCATCTCTCAGGGAATTTCTGGGTCTCTAAAGAGTCCTCATTCAGCTTCCAGCATGTCATCAAACTTACCATTGAACAGTTTCTGCAAGCTTCTGTCTCTAGCAGCTTTTGCTCCAGGTAGGTGGAGGTAGATTTCAAATGTGGTATTTCCTCATCTAGCTGTCTCTCCAGATTTCAGGATTGTTCTGTGACCTCCATTCCTTAATGTGCAGGACAAGTCACTGATTTTCTATCAGCAAACAACTTTTCTTGTTTTGGAGACAGGAGTGACAGTCTCCAAGTTTGTTGAATCTGAAACTGGAAGTCCCTCTCAACTTGTATTTTTTAATTTACAGTATAATTATAACTACTTTCATGTTTTCATCAGCTAGTTTTTATATCTGGGTCTATTCTGGGTTGGTGGCAGTTGATTAATTTTTCTTCTCATGATGGAGCATTTTTTCTTGCTTATTTGCAAACCTCATCATTTTTGATTGGAGGTGAGATGTTGTGAATTTTACCAATTTGTTTGCTGCATATTTTCATAGTCTTATAAATAATCCTGTCTTTTGTTCTGGGATGCACCTGTTACTTGGAAATAGTTTGATCCCCTATCGCAGACCTAATTATCACCCCAACTGAAGCAAGACACCTCTGTGTATTCTTCCTGATGCCCATTAAATCTTGACATTTTCCAACATGGCTGGTGGGAATGCACACTCTTCCTCAATTTGTGTGAGTGTGTGTTTCCGCTAATCCTTTCATGTGATTATTTGTCTGACTTACCTAGTTTACTTACACACATGTGCTGTTCTGCTGAAGATCCCTGTGGTTCTCTCTCTATGCAGCATTCTCCTCTCTGGTTCTCTTTCTTGAGGCCTGTAGCTGCCTTGATCTCCTCGGGCTCCAAGCCCCCTCCTCAATTAGGGATTCTGCTGAACTCCTCTTGGGTTCTCTCTTCTTGGACAAGGTCTTAGAAACTCTCAGGACAGTAAGTTGGGGCAGTCATGGGGCTAATTCACTCATTTCCCATCTCCAAGGTATTCCTGTCCTTTGTTCCCTAAGGCAAGTGTCTAGAAAAGTATTATTTCACATATTTTGTCTAGTTTTTTGCTTGACAGGAGGGTAATTCTGTTTCTTGTTATCCCACCTTGGTCAAAAGTGGAGGTTCACGTGTAGCTAGTGAGCTCTTGAAATGTGGAGAAGGCAAATCAAAGTGTGCTGTTTGTGTAAAATAGTAAAGTCTTAGTACCAAAGAAGGATTTGAGATATCTAATATTTTTATAGTGATTACATTTTCAAAAAACAGTTTGGGATATTGGTTGACTAACATACATGTAAGTAAAATGGATTTAACTTTTTCTTTTTAAAATGTGGTTGGTGAAAACCTTTATTTATATGTTTATATTTCCATCGAACAGCCCTAATTTAAACATTCCACAGAGCATTATGTTCATTCACTGTAAATTAATAACAACATACTAAGAATGCTAGGGGAGCAGGAACTGGAATGTGCTCTGGATTGTGTGTTAAAACACATATGCTCCAGAGAGTGAGACATACCGTGTTAAGATTTCAGGACTGGGTGCAATGATGAATTTTTCGGGGGACCAATATTCTGCTCATGTTCATACCTTGTGATGGGTTTTTATGACCAGAGGATACACATGGAAAATATCTGGGCTTGGTATGTGGATGGGTTAGCTTGATAAGTTGGTATGAGCCAAAACTGGATAGCAGCTACACTATAGCATATGTGCCCTTAAGAGCAGGGTTGCAGAGAAATCTTTCCATTGGGAATATCCTTAAGCAGTATGCTTGGTCTTTTACTTGGCATGGAGAAAGAATTGATCTGAGGTAAGAATACATGTGGCTATAGTTGGCTGTGATAAATAGCCTGGCTACTTAGTTAGGAGCCTGTGTGGAAAAAGATTGAGATAGTTGAGATGAAGAGTTCTGTGGAAAGGTAGGCATATGGGAGTGGCTCGAAGCTTGCAGACTTTTGTATCCACAGCAGTGCCAATGGTATACCATTCAATACAGCGGGGAGCTAAATGTACCTCTGGGTGTGATGATTTGTCTAGCCTCTGTTCATAAGTACACCTGTGACTATATCCAGGAGTGATTCTGGCTGCAGGATGGAGACTTGGCTTTTAAGCCTAGAGTCCGAGTTCCCTATTACGGGTTCATCCCTGTTACAGCTCCTGTTTTAGCTGAACACTGACCTGTCAGCAGCAGAGATTAGTACTGAGCCACTGAGAACAGCCAGCCCTACTGGGACAAGTAGCTTTCTTCACATCCCTTCTACCTCGGAGGAAGGAGGTGTTTGTCTTTCTGTGGCTGACATGTGTTCTGGGTATGAGCTTGTTTTCCTTGCCTCAGTTGGCACCACAATCTGAGCGCTCAGACATTCTGGATGTTTACTTTATGATTGTGGGTCCCGGTATGATGTTGCTTAAGATCATCTGATCCATTTTGCAATGCAGTTCTGGCAACAGGCACAGAACTGTGTCCATGTTAACCAGAAGCTATGGACCTAACCATTTACAGCCCTTTGATCTCATCCAGTAAATCAATGTCTGGTAAAAAGAGGTAAAATAGGGAAACTTCCTCACTGCTGATGGAAAAATACTGCAATGACTCACTCAGGTCAGGAGTGTCACCCTCAGAATCAGGGCAGTACATTAACATATAGACCTATCTCAGGGCAGGAAAACAGATGCCCCACTTTCTTAAGATTTCTCTTAGTCTCTCATCAAGGGAAGAATGATACTTGTTTCCCATCCAAATAATTGACTGCATAACCTTGAATTTTTTTTGCTCAGTTTATGATCAGGCTTCAAGTTACAAAATGACAAGCCTCATTACAGATTGTTAAATGCTGATTGTGCAAGTGAAATGATCTGAAATACATACCATAGTCCAATAGCGAAATTTTATTTGCAGGATAAATGAAATCATCACTTTTATAGTTAGGAGTTGGACATTTACCTTTGTCTGGTACAGATTTCTTTTTCAAGCAGCTTATAGATACAACCTGTTATTTCACGTGGCTCTAAATCAAAAAGTGTGCAATGCACTGTAGTTACTTTCTGGAAAAATGTATATTCCAGAGAGAGTGTTGGAAACTATGACCGTGTTGTAGAATGGTAAGTGTGAGGTTGATCTACCATAGTGGCTAATACTGTCCTCATAGAGGGCCATAGATGTGGGTGGATGAAAGTGTGGGTTCAAGAACTGGTGATGCATCAATTCCAGTATTAATTGAAAAAGACTCAACCTGACTTTCTTATGTTATAGAGTGCTAATTTAAATCTTAATTTTTGTAAACATATCTCTGGAATTTAGGCATTTCCAATGATGTCTATAGCAATGGTGGGTGGGGCTCACTGAGGAGTTATTTCAGTACAACCTAAAGATCTTTCAAAGACTGCATTCTTGGGGAGTAGTCATGAAGCCCCAGTTTTGATGTGAGCAGTATCCTTCAGATTTAGAGGAGAGCGAGGCTGAAATGTATTGCACAATGTATATCATTCAGATAATTGGTTTTGATTTTTAATTGAGGTATAGCTGTTTTACATTGTGTTAGTTTCTATTGTATAAGGAAGTGAATCAGCCATGTGTGTGTGTGTGTGTGTGCTAAGTTGCTTCGTTTCTGATCTGACTCTTTGTGACCCTATGGACTGGAGCCCTCCAGGCTCCTCTGTCCATGGGATTTTCCAGGCAAGAATATTGGAGTGGGTTGTCATGCCCTAATCGAACCCATATCTCATGTGTCTCCTGCCTCGGCCGGCGGGTTCTTTACCACTAGTGCCACTTGGCAAGCCCATCTATATACATATGTATATCTCCTCCCTCTTGGACCTCCCTCCCATCTCTGAACCCTCAGGAGAATGTGCAGTAAACATATGAAGGAAGCATATACTTGCTGAAGAGAGGAATGCAAAGTTAATACTGCTTTATAACTCTTACTTAAGAGGGAAGCCTGTTGGTGGTGGTGAAAACTTGAAAGTTATTTCCCCCATTTGGGGTCACTGTTAAGAAATAGAACAAATATTAATTGACTAAGCATAATGTTGAACCAAGATAGTCAGACACCGTGAATAGTACTAGCAGCGGCAGCAGTTGCAGCAGCTAACCCTTCTGTTACACTTTCCATAACCACATACAACTCTAAGCTTTTTGGTAAAGCAGATTTTCATCAGAGAAAGATAGTTGGCAGCCTTAGAGAGCAACTGCTGCTTCTAAGTCAACCCTGGAAGGATTTGAACTTTTGGCAGAAAATATGGATTAAATAGGAAAATGTTGGGATCATAAGATAGAGGTGACTGTGTGCATGAGCACATGTGGCATATACCCCAAGGACTCTGCAAATAGTTATTGGTAGGCAATCCTAAAGAGAGGGGTCAGAAGTTCTATCACAGTCAGTAAGCATTATTCACCTTTAGGTTGGCAAGATGCTGAGATAAGTGTAATGTGAAGGAAATGCTAGAAAAGTCTTCTGAGCCAGGAATTAACACCCTGTTCCACTTGTCTGAGATTTTCACTTCATGTTTGATTCAGAGCTGGAAATGTGAAAGTGGGGACTGAGGATGCCATCTGGGTTGCACCAGCCTCGGAGTTGCCTAGCTCTCTGCTTTATGTCTCTTCCTAGAAAAAATAGTACTAATGGTTGTGATAAAGACATAAAGTAGTTCCTATGTATTCTCATTGACATGAAAGAAGCACTAAAATAGCTATACCTCTAATTATCTTTTTGGCAGCTCACCCTGATCAACTACTGTGAAAGATGTCTGCTGTTTTTGAGGTACCTCTACATTCTCCCCAAGTATAATTTCAGTTATATCATAGAATTAATGGATAGGACAAACATCTAAAACTTAAACTCTAATTTGGTATAATCTAAACCACTGTTTTCTGGTAGTAATGTAATGAATGGACTTCCCAGGTGGTGCTAATGATAAAGAACCCACCTGCCAATTCAGGAGATGTAGGAGACTCAAGTTCAATCCCTGGGTATATAGAATAGATAAACAGGAACTTAATTTATGTATGTATTATATGTAATACATTGTATAATCAGATGACTAACTAAAGACACAGAAAAACTGAATTCAACATGACAGAGTCAGTGTTCATAAATTTCCTTGTTCTTTGGAAACTTGCATTTAAGTTGCTTAAGAGGAAAGACAATAGATGCAGGTATTTTAGAACTATCATTCTGAGACTTAGAGAAACTTTGTAATATAATAAACAATTCCAGTGGGAAACTTGGCCCACCAAGGTCCTCTATCCATGAAATTTTCCAGGCATGGGTTGCCATTTCCTTCTCCAGTTTGTAAGAGTGTTTAAAACTTTCTAGTTCACTGACTTACCAAAATCCAATGTTATTCATTCTTTCTGTTAAAAAAAAAAGTACTGACTGAAGACCCTGAAAATGCCACAATATTGGATTATCCTTTAATGTATTTGATTACTCTGCCATTATTAGTCAAACTTATCCTTAGTTTTGCTTTCTCTCAAACTTGTTTGTGGTAAGTATGTTAGAGTTTTGTTGGTGTATAACAGATCACTATAAACATAGTGACTTAACACACATTTGTTATTTTACAGCTTCAGTGAGTCAGAGGTCTGGGCATAGCTTAGCCTAGGCTTGCTTTCAGCGGCTCTCATGAGACTACAATCAAAACTGTTAGCCAGGGTTGCCATTTCTTGTAAAGTCTCAAGTGGGGAAGGATGTATTCATAAACTCCTGTGGTTGTGGGGTTTGGGGAGGAATTTGCTTCCCTGAGAATTGTTGAAATGAGAACTTCACTTTCTAGTTAGTTCTTGGTTGGAGATCCCCCTTAGTTTATTGATGGCAATTTGTTTCATCAAAGCATGTGAGCCAAGAAGGCAGAAGAGTCTGATAGCTAAAGAGAAGTTACAGTTGTATGTAAATTCATCCTGAAAGTGACATCCTGTTTCCTTTGCCATGTTATATTGATTAGAAGCAAGTCACTAGACAGCCCACACTCAAGGGGAAGGAATTACACAACAATGTGCATTTTAGAAGTTTGGGATCATTGAGGACATCATATACCCTGCCTGCCATGACAACTGTACACATATTATTTGGATCTTTTATTTTAATGAACAGTGAAAACTATGATAGATGAGTAGGAGAAGAGAGTTGTTGACGTAAAAATTATGTGAAAACATGAAAAAGTCATTTGCTAAATAAAATGTTTTTGGATTATTTATGGATTGGAAAATTGTTAAAAACATTAACAATCCACAGGTTTGTTCACAGGTGGCTAATTTCTTGTCTTATTTTAGAAATGCAAATCCAAATTATAAATTATAATTGATCCATTATGGATGTTTCTAATGCAACAGAGACAGTGTTGAAAATTCATTAACCATACTCAAACAGGTCCTACCATTGCATCAGAAAATCTGGGTAGCCCAGATATTTTTAATAAATGGACTGGAGTGTAGATGTTGGGGGAAAAAACTCATGGAATCCACATATTGAACACCAACTAGGAGAAATTACCTGCTGATATGCATGCTGCTCAGAGAATTGCAGAGAAGTTAAAGTCATTTATCAATAGAGAAAACTCGATTAGAGAATAACTCTACCAAACTGGAGAAACAGATCTAAATGAGAATATGTCACATTTACTTACAGAAATAATGGCATAAAAACCAGAGTGTGCAGCATCTAGAGTTAGACTTTCAAAGAAGAAATCATAGCAGCAACCCCATATTGATATTTTTTTAAATCAGCAAATTCTACAGCTTTTACAACATAAATCTTTTATCTTTACCAATTTAATGTATCTCACAAAAATCAGCCTCAGCATAGATGGATGGTGAATTATTCAAAGAAACGTGAAAAAAATAAAGTTACAAAAAAACATTTTTTTAAGTAACATATGTTCACAACTCAATTGGAAAAACTTTCAAGGTCTGTAAAGACTTTCCATTTTTTTCTTGAATACAACATTGTTAATTCGTCTTAAAACATTAAAAAATTCTAGAGTATTTTAAAGAAATGCAGGCAAAATTTTTCCTGTTTTGGAAAAGATACAAGATAAGAATATATGTCTTATGGACTCATAAGTGTCTATTAAGCAGAAACTTTTGTGTTATTATTGGCTTAATTTGTACTCTAGCCTTTGAATAAATACAGGTAAAAATGTATGTCTCAGGTGATATTTTTGTGTGAAGTAATCAAAAAAAGTACTCAAAAAAGTCACAGATATAATTAGATAGTATATTGACTTCAGTTCAGTCGCTCAGTCGTGTCTGACTCTTTGCGACCCCATGAATCGCAGCACACCAGGCCTCCCTGTCCATAGCCATCTCCCGGAGTTCACTCAGACTCACGTCCATTGAGTCCGTGATGCCATCCAGCCATCTCATCCTTGGTCGTCCCCTTCTCCTCCTGCCCCCAATCCCTCCCAGCATCAGGGTCTTTTCCAATGAGTCAACTCTTTGGCCACATGAGGTGGCCAAAGCACTGGAGTTTCAGCCTTAGCATCATTCCTACCAAAGAAATCCCAGGGCTGATCTCCTTCAGAATGGACTGGTTGGATCTCCTTGCAGTCCAAGGGACTCTCAAGGGTCTTCTCCAACACCACAGTTCAAAAGCGTCAATTCTTTGGCATTCAGCTTTCTTGACAGTCCAACTCTCACATCCATACATGACCACAGGAAAAACCATAGCCTTGACTAGATGGACCTTTGTTGGCAAAGTAATGTCTCTGCTTTTTAATATGCTATCTAGTTTGGTCATAACATTTTTTCCAAGGAGTAAGCGTCTTTTCATTTCATGGCTGCAGTCACCATCTGCAGTGATTTTGGAGCCCCAAAAAATAAAGTCTGACACTTTCCACTGTTTCCCCATCTATTTCCCATGAAGTGATGGGACCAGATGCCATGATCTTCATTTTCTGAAGGTTGAGCTTTAAGCCAACTTTTTCACTCTCCACTTTCACTTTTATCAAGAGACTTTTTAGCTCCTCTTCACTTTCTGCCATAAGGATGGTGTCATCTGCATATCTGAGATTATTGATATTTCTCTTGGCAATCTTGATTCCAGCTTGTGCTTCTTCCAGCCCAGCATTTCTCATGATGTACTCTGCATATAAGTTACTACTGAATTAACCATCAATATCCTGATAAAATGTTGAAGAGAAACTTCTGGAAAAGAACACTCCTTCTCCTAAATAACTTAATATCATTAAATAATAAGGAGTTGCTCTGGACTGAGTGTATCAATGTAAATAAAAGTAAAACAGTGTATCTTAGATTCTTTATTTAATGTACCCTTTTAACCAATAGCTTCTATTATGTGAACAAGTGGTCCTGGACATTAGAACTTCTATTAAAGTAGACTGTTGTCAAACTAGAGAGCTGTCTCAGCTAGAGCCTTAATGACATTTGTGAAAATAATACCTTTGTGCTAATCTTACTGATAGTTTAACTGCAAGAAATACAAGGAAACAATTTTCTTGATAAGAATAGGAATCTCAAAACTAACTCCATAATAGTGGCTAACTGAAAAATAGCAATGTTGAAGTGATCCTTTCTATTGATCAAGGGAGGAAAAAGAAAACTTATTTTGGGGGTACTGCTTTTTAATATGCAGTAATTGTTTAAAATATGAAATCACATCAATCTTAAAATACCTGTTTGGCATAGAATACCAAGCATAATAGTGTGAACTCTGTTAAAACTGTGGAAATGGCATCATTCACATAAAAAAAATAACCAGATGAATGGGTTGCCTCCTTATTTATTCTGCCTTTGGACTATGGTAATAGCCACATAACCACTCAGCAAAATCATATCCATCTTGTACTGTCGCTCATCAGGGATGGGCTTGTAAGATACATTGGTTCTAATAGAGTGAAGCTCAGAGCTTTTGATCTGTGGTTGGGGATGAGAAGCTTTCTGTCTTCTAGAGCATGTACCATGTGGTTAGTGGGACCTGATAATGTTGCTGCATGATAGACACCAGGCTAAAAATAAAATGTTCATAGATGAGACTGGGGCAGAGAGAATCAAAGAGAAGTGGAGGTTAAGAAATGATAAAGCATGCCTACCTGTGAGTGTTTTGGTAACAAGAAACAAAGCATATGTAAGGTAAGTTATGTTTTCTGTTACTTGCAACAAAAAATTTCCTTATACAGTAGACAAGTCTTTAAGACATTGAAAGAACCTCATAGGGCTGAAGACCAACTCCTAGAATAGAATCTCCCTGTGACCTTAAGGATGAGATGGTGGTTGCGTGTTGTGAGCAGTAGAGACGTCTGTACTCGGCAGCAGCATCACCAATGAGTGTCTGGTGCTGCTGCTGCTGACATAAGTCACTGACTTTTTATATGTAATGGTTCATTCTGCTGAGTGCGTGGAGAGTTCTTTACTTCAAAAACCTGCATTTCTACTCACCAGAGATATTTGCTTCCCTAGCCTGATCATTTTTGGCTAAAGACATTAAATATTTACTGAAGTTACCCATAACTGGAAATTATTAGTGATTGACCACAGTTACAACCCATGAAATATTAATTATAAAACTTTAAATTATTTACTGATATGACAGATGTACAGATATCATAATAGAATAAAAGTTGAGAACATTTTTCCACTGAGAACAATAGAAATTCCTCACATCCTTTTTTTCTTCTTATAGGAAGCTGAGAATATTAATAAACTGTATATTTTAATTTCTTTTGATAATGACTTGCCAGATATCAGAACTCCTCTATGAAAGACTGATGGATAGAAAAAATAATGCTAATAACAACAAATAATAAAAATAATAGTGGGGCATTTCTGTAGCACTTACCAGGAACCAGACACTATTTTAGTAGTTTCCATGTGTCAGCTCATATACTCGTTATGACAAGACCAGGAAGTACATACTATTATCATGTCCCCCTTAAAGATGAGAAAGTTAATGAGAAAGTTAAAGTACAGAGTCAAGTTGTTTGACCAAGAACTCAAAGCTCAGAGGTGGCAGAGCTGGGATTTGAAACCAGATGCTAGAGCTCAAGAGCCCATGCACCTAACCACAAAAGCAAAATGCCCACCACACTCATAATTTTAGATTTTAGTAGATATTATATAGCAGATACCTGGAAAAGGCTGGTCTTTATTAGAGCTCGTCTCTAACTAGAAAATTAACATTGTGATTTTCTAGCTAGAGACGTTAAGAAGAGCGTAGAAACTTTCTGTATTCTTGATGGTGGCCCATAGGAAGATTGTGGTGTGGCAATAAATGGAAATTTGAAAACAAGTGAGCAAGTCTTTTTCAAAATTAAAGAGGGCATAGAAGGTCCACTTTGGAATATTCAGATGCAGGCAGAGCTTCCCTGAAGGCAGATGTGCTCCAGAATGGAAGCTCTGAGGAACGGGAGTCTGATACTCAGTTGCCAATAACGCCAATGAGAAGGCAGATGGGCAGCATTGGAAAGCACCGATCTGACTTTACAGGAAGCCACCCATCTTCAGATTTTACAAGATCATGTGGCTTCAGTGCCAATTTACATATTTTTAGGAACCATGAGTGAAATTCTCGCCAAGATTTCCCTCCCAAACCCTGGCCCGTATATCCAGCTGCCTGTTGGATACCTCCATATGGTGTGGATTTACTCTCTTGGTTAATGGTATCTCATCTTTCAATTTCCACTTAAATTCTTCCGGGCTTTATCTGGCTGTATAAATTAAAACGAGTGTGTGTTTTCCTTTAAGTGCACTTATGAGCATTTTATAATTTTGTATAGATATTTATTTTAACTAAGTATTTTGCTTTTAGTGAAATGCTTTCTCACTGTTCAGTATATTAATTACCAGTGGATGGGTAGAATTACTCTTTATTGACTAGTAAAACTTGCTACTGATGCCATTTGCCTCAGGATTGCAAAATTATATAAAATTTATTAGCCATGCCTGAGAATAAAGGTGAGATGAAGCCTGACATAATCTTTGATGTCTCCACCTCCCTCACCAACCACATCATATTAGACTCTCTTTCTGGATATATCTCCATTCTGAGTTTTCTCTGCAAGTTTACCACCTTAGATTAAAACATCATCATTTTTTCCCCTAGATGATTGTGACAAGTTCCCAATATAGCCTCCTGCCTCTTCTTTAGGTTCCATTTAAACTGTGTTTTCCTTGTCATGAGAGTGGAGCTTATATATACTAGTCTTTGTTTTCTTTCTACAGGTCCTGAATAGAGTCAGAACTCTTGGGGGTAACTTGTAGAACACTTTGATTTGGCTCTTGTCAGGTGACCAGATTGAGCTGTGACCATTTTGTATCACCCTCTTTCCTCCCTGAAAGCCATCCTGCAACTGATTGCTAAATAATTATTCCTTCAAACTGTCTCCCTCTCCTTTTTGCATGGTAAATGTGTGTGTTTGTGTATGTGTGCACATGTGTGCATGCACATGCCTGCATACTTAATAGTTCTTTGGGAGTATGACTGTGATCATTGTTATGTCCTAGTGAAGTTTGTGACTTGGAATATTATTCATGGGGATCCAGGATACATTTCCTGTGAAAGCCCCCCTTCTGGTAAGATCACATCTGAAGCAGTTTATAGTCTTTGGTGCCAAATTTTATGGAATAAATCAACAAACCAGAGCAGGAAAAAAAAAAATGAGAATTAAAAAAAAAAAATTAGTCTGGCTGTGCCCAAGATAGCACCCATCCAAGGGTTGAAGGCCTGTTTGTAGATGAGTGTTTTGGCTAAATGTGTATCCTCTTTTTGTATGACCTGGGAGAAGTCATTTGGGATAATAGAATATAGACATTTGGACTTAATAAGCTGATTTGTGAGGAACTGTTTAAGTAGAGACACTTAAAGGGAGGTGGCACTAAAGTGACCCCCATACATCCTTTCCATCTGAATATTGTTTGTATCTAATTCATTTTTTACCTTAAAATGGTATGATTTGACTGCCTTAGTGCATTGACCAGAGCGTCCATTCTGGAACCATAGACAATCAGTTAAAAATACATATCTTCACCTACTTTTTGAGAAGAAATACCTCTGAACCTTACCCAGTTTCTTATTTTCTGTGTTTTCAGATTGCGATCTCACAAACTTGGTGCTTTATCCCCTCGCAACATATAGCTCATAGTATGTATAAAAAGGTGATTAATTAATAAATTATCTCCATTAAATTCTAGTGTTCCCCACTAAATTCTAGTGTTCCCCACTGACTATATCATTTACTTTTAAATAATACTGACTCTTAAGCTTACTATGTCTAAAAAAGTCTTTGTTGGTTGTTTGGTCTTTAGCAATTAGCTTAAATTTTCCTCATTTCAAAGTATTTTAGTTATATCTTATACATCTAAATTGGAGAAGGAAATGGTAACTCATTCCGGTATTCTTGCCTGGGCAATCCCGTGAACAGAGAAGCTTGATGGGCTGAAGTCCATGGGGTTGCAAAAGTCAGACATGACTTTGTGATTAAACAACAGCAACATATATCTAAATATGTATATTTTTGGTATTACTGTATTTTAAAATTTTATTTATTTTCAGTTGAAGGATAATTGCTTTACCTCGTGGCTCAGATGGTAAAGAATCTGCATGCAATGCGGGAGACCTGGGCTCGATCCCTGGGTTGGGAAGATCCCCTGGAGGAGGGCATGGCGATCCACTCCAGTATTCTTGCCTGGAGAATTCCCATGGACAGAGGAGCCTGGCGGGCTACAGTCCATGGGGTCGCAAAGAGTTGGACACGACTGAGTGACTAAGCACACACAGCGTTGCTTTGGTTTCTACCAAACATCAACATGAGTCAGCCATAGGTTTGCCCGTGCATCTTCCCATTCAAAAATTTGAATTAACAGTTCCTTTCTGAAATAAACATTTTAGAAAATAGGAAGTAATAAAGAAGTAACTTAAAGATCACTCTTAACTCTTGGAAATAACTATTAACAAGCTTTAATTTTGGTATATTTGTTTCAAGTCTGTTCTCCTTATATGAAAGTGAAGTCGCTCAGTCGTGTCTGACTCTTTGTGACCCCGGGGACTGTAGCCCACCAGGCTCCTCTGTCCATGGGATTCTTCAGGCAAGAATACTGGAGTGGGTTGCCATTTCCTTCTCCAGGGGATCTTCCCAACTCAGGGATCGAACCCAGGTCTCCTGCATTGCAGGCAGACGCTTTAACCTCTGAGCCACCAGGGAATATGCTTATTTTTAAATAACTGCTATTTCATCTTATTTATTGTAGGAGACGGGAAGAATAAAAGAAAAGCAGGCCCTGGCAAGGGCCACAAAAGAAATTTATAATTATTGATAAACTGGATGCTATAACGCATGAGGCTCTTGGAACAAGTCCAGAGGGAACAGTTCATAATCTTGAAAACAAGATATGATCCTGGGATCGGAAAACCGACCCCAGACTGTTTCCCAACTGGCGAGTCACATGTTTTACGTATCTGGTAGAAAATCTATAGATAAGAATATTAGTCTTAGTTACTGATTTGTTATTGATTACTGTTTCTTAGTTACTCAGTGGTAATGATCACTTTGTTCTTTGGCCCTGAAGGCCACATGAGTTATGGCTTAACTCCCTGCACATTCTTTCATTCATGGCTGAGAGTACAATAAAGCTAGCTTGGATTCAGTATCATCATCTTCACCTTGGAGCAGTGTTGGTCCTCCGATCCTCGCTTTTCACTGAATTCTTGTGTCTTCTCATTCTCCCGCCATATCGCTCTTTCGGAAACCCTGCTTGTCAAGCCAGTCTTGACAATTTATAAGTTTGTATCCCACTGTTTTTAGTTAACATTATATTATGTGAATTATTGCATGCAAGTAAAAAGTCTTCCTAAATAGGTTTTTTATTAATTTACATTTATTAAAGACATCCATTTCTGAGCAATTAAATTTTTAATATTTACATATAAATACGTCTATCTAGGAGAATGGATGGAAAATGGCTGCTCAGGAGCTCCCATTCTCACTAACTTGGATAAATACAATTAGAGAAAGAGAAAGTTAGGAGAGAAAGCTTACATCAGCCCTGAACTATGCAGGATGTCTATGATGAATGTACAATATCCAGCAATTTCTTCTCCTTCATTTACATAAATTTTAGCCCTGTCTATCACCTTTAAACCTCCTTTGTCATTAACCTATGGCTCTTTCAATTTACTTGACCTATTTTTCCTCTAAATGCTACTTACATTTCATACTATTAAGCAGAGTTTTCTTTCATCATGAGGTCCTAAATTAAGGATAATTATTGGGCAACAAATCTTTTCTATTACTCTCTAAAGACAGAGAAATCACCAGAGATTTAAAAATTACTTCCTTCTAGTCTGACTTATTGGCTCTGAAAGGACTGTACACTCTATCTAATATATGTTAGCAGCTTAGCATGTTGTAGACACTTACCCAATAGCATTTAATAAAATACCATAATTAATTTTTTTGTTTTGTTAACATGCTATTAAAAATGAAAGAAGGGCATAGAAGAAAAAGAGACGAAAAACTAGAAAATGAGTAGATCAGATGAAAGTTGGATTGTGGATATTTTGCTAAACCTTCTTGAACATATTTGCTTTACTAGGTTCTGCAAATGTGTAAATCTAATCAGCTAAGATGCATAAGTCAAATCAACTCAACTTAGATCATCTCTTCTAAGGTAAAAACAGGTCAAATCATTCCTCTTTTAAAATAAGAATGCAGCAATTAGAAAAGTATGAGTACGATTCATAGTTCACATTATTAAATAATGTGAATTTTTAGAAAACAAATCTAATATAAAAATCTGTATAAATCATTTCAACTTATAACGTTAGTTTGGACATAATCTGGCTTCCTAGATGTTTACTGGGGGAGAATTTGGAAAGTACAGAAAATAAGTTTACCTGCACTCATTACCTAGAAGTCAACAGTGAAAATGTTTTAATGTCCTTTTTCTTTCCTCTATTTATTTATTGATGCACATTTTCCCCACTATTATATCACACACATATTTTAACCTGAATTTTGCATTTGTTACTTTCCAAGTATGTTCTCATAGTTTTATTTGATAGCCTTTTTACATTATTCTAAAAATAATCTTGATTTGATATATTAAAACCAAGATTTTCCAGCCTGAAAATGATCTATATCTTAATTTTGATTAAAATGCATTGTGCCTTCAAGTTTTAAGGTATTTTATTTTCTCTTGAGGTAATTTACACTTTTGTTGTTTTATGTTGGTTTATAATTGATTAACAATATTGTCTTGTGTAGTTTCAAGTGTACAGCAGAGTGATTCAGATATACATATAGAAAGGTGAAGGTGAAGTTGCTCAGTCGTGTCCGACTCTTTGCGACCCCGTGGACTGTAACCTACTAGGGTTCTCCGTCCATGGGATTCTCCAGGCAAGAATACTGGAGTGGATTGCCATTTCCTTCTCCAGGGGATCTTCCCTACCCAGGGATCGAACCCGGGTCTCCTGTATTGGAGGCAGACGCTTTAACCTCTGAGCCACCAGGGAAGCCCTACATATAGAAAAGAAAAAGCTAAGTTGCTTCAGTGGTGTCTGAATTTTTGGGACCCTGTGAACTGTAGGCTGCCAGGCTCCTCAGTCCATGGGATTCTCCAGGCAAGAATACTGACATGGGTTGCCATTTCCTTCTCCAGGGGATCTTCCTGACCCAGGGATCAAACCTGCGTCTCCCGTGGCTCCCGCACTGCAGGCAGATTCTTTACTGATGAGCCACCTGGGAAGCCCAGATATACATATACATGTATCTATTCTTTTTCAAATTCTTTTTTAAGTTACTGCAGAGTATTGAGTCAAGTTCCCTCTGCTGCTGCTGCTGCTGCTAAGTCGCTCCAGTCGTGTCCGACTCTGTGCGACCCCATAGACGGCAGCCCAACAGGCTCCCCCGTCCCTGGGATTCTCCAGGCAAGAACACTGGAGTGGGTTGCCATTTCCTTCTCCATTGTGTGAAAGCGAAAAGTGAAAGTGAAGTCGCTCACTCGCGACCGACTCCTAGCGACCCCATGGACTGCAGCCTACCAGGCTCCTCCATCCATGGGATTTTCTAGGCAAGAGTACTGGAGTGGCTTGCTATTGCCTTCTCCGCAAGTTCCCTCTACTATACAGTAAATCCTTGTTAGTTACCTATTTTAAATATAGCAGTGTGTACATGTCAATCCCAAACTCCCAGTCTATCCCTTCCCCCAGCCCTTTCCTGATAACCATAAGTTAGCTTTTAAATCTGTGAATCTGTTTCTGTTCTGTAAATAAGATCATTTGTATAATTTTTTTAGATTATGCATATATCAATATGCAATATTATATGATACTTGTCTTTCTCTATCAGACATACTTCACTTTGAATGATAATATCCACGTCCATCCATGTTGCTGCAAATGGCATTATTTCATTCTTTTTAGTGGCTAATATTCCATTGTACATATGTAGCACATCTTCTTTATCCATTCCTCTGTCAATGGACATTAAATTTTAAAGTATTTTAGATATTATGTTAAAAAAAGACTTTTCAGATAAATTTTATGATACCTAAGAACAAGTCTAAGGCTCTTTAGTATTCTTTTCTAATACTTGGTGGTAGGAACAATATGGACATTTAAGGTGAAATTTGAATTTGCAGTATCCAGCCATAACTAAGATTGATACAAAGAGTGAGACATTCAGAAATTTGTAGTTATTGCTGATGGTAAAAATAAGCAAATGAATAAACACATCCCAGCGTGCACACACACACACACACACACACACCCATATGTGCACAGAAACACACAAAACCATTGACAGGCGTGAGTCACCTATACAACTTGATTGAATTAGTTAAAACTCTGCATATGATTAGAGAAGGAAATGGCAACCCACTCTGGTATTCTTGCCTGGAGAATCCCATGGACAGAGGAGGCTTGCAGGCCATGGTCTGTGGGGTCACAAGAGTGGGACATGACTGAATGATGAAGCACAGCACACTGCATATGGCAAAGCAGTCTAATAATAATAGAGTCTTCTGCACACTTAGAACTATACGTATTTTCTGTAAACTGGGTATTTCAACCTTGGCCATACTTTAGAATTAACCAGTGAGTTTCTGAAACAGTAGTCCAGCTTTACCCCTCAAAAATTGGTTAGTGGGGGAGCTGGGTATTAGTGTACTTTAATAAACTCACTGATGATTTATATTTTTAGTCAAGGATAAGAAATATTTCTGAAACAAACACTAAATTGCAAATGTGAATTTTGAGTGAGCAGAACATAATTTTCTGACTAGAGAATAAACAAAAAGAATAAGATGAAGGCCATTAACAGTGTAAAAATATATTTTTAATTTTTCATGTTCACCTGGGCAGATATTCTCCATGCAGCATTTAAAATAAACACAGGACATTTGTCTCTAGAAAAGTTTAAGTTTAGCCTTCAAGCTTTTTCAGAATAATATTATGTATATGTTAGTATCTGGTCCCTATTGATGGAAAAATCCAAAATGCAAATAATTTGCTTTTCATATTAAAAAATAAATCTATATATTTATAATGAAGATGGTTAACCTCAAAAAGTCTCATATTCATTTACTGATAGCAAACAAATTACTCAGTTTTGTGATTTTGTGAATGTATTTCATAGTAATTATTTTAAAATTTACATTTTATATCTTGCACAAAACAGTCTTCTATTTAAAATTTGCAAAAAAACAGCCAGAGGTAATGTCAAATAATTAAGTCTCTTTTTTTGGGTTAAAATTTGATTAAATCAACTAGCCATTTTAAATTGGGTTGATTTAAATTAAATCCTTTCTTAAATCAAGATAATAAAAATGTTCCAAGCTGATTGCAAATCCATTCTGAGAAATACTGGTAAATCCCTGTATAATTAACTTACCTAAAGCAAGTTCAGAATGAAATTTGCTTTCTGGCTTCTCTACCACTGCCAACAAAAGTAGCCCCAAATTTGTTGACCCAGATGTTGTTTGCCAATATTTTATATCAAGCCTCTACCAAACATGCTTTGCATACATCTTATTTCACCAATAGTTCCTGAATATCTGTATTTGGAAAGTCACTGAAGGGTGTTAGGTGATAAATTCAGATGACTGAACCTAGAGATTCCTGGGGTTGACAGCTAGGCTTACTCAACTTTTAAACAAAGCATCACTGTGTATTCTGGTGTAAGTAATCCTGGCTCTCACTTGAGAAAGCATTCATCCCAGTGTGCTTCCTCTCAGATGTTGGATGAAGGGTGTTAGGTGATAAATTCAGATGACTGAACCTAGAGATTCCTGGGGTTGACAGCTAGGCTTACTCAACTTTTAAACAAAGCATCACTGTGTATTCTGGTGTAAGTAATCCTGGCTCTCACTTGAGAAAGCATTCATCCCAGTGTGCTTCCTCTCAGATGTTGGGCTCATGATGCTGTGCAGTGTGCTTTTCAGGTGTTCAGAGGAAAGTTGATCTGCTGTCACTTCCATGACTTCCCAGGTGGCTCAGATGGTTAAGTGTCTGTCTACAGTGCGGGAGACCCGGGTTTGATCCCTGGGTCGGGAAGATCCCCTGGAGAAGGAAATGGCAGCCCACTCCAGTACTATTGCCTGGAGAATCCCATGGACAGAGGAGTCTGATAGGCTACAGTCATGGGGTCGCAAAGAGTCAGACATGACTGAGTGAATTCACTTCACTTTCATCCCTTTCCCAGTTCCAGAGCTGTCCTTAACAAACAGTAGGCTATCACCTCTGTCTGGTGGTTTTGGTTTTGTTTTTTAGGTAATGCCAGCTTTTCCTCTTTTCCTAAGCATTTATCCTTCTTCCCTTTATTGATGTGATTTATATTCAGAAGGTAAAGCCTTTAGTGTGTATTAGAGCTAAGGCTTAAATGAGAAATATCCAAGAGAAAAAGGCATCGCTTGTAAGAGTAAATGAAAGGAATGCCTTCTGGGAAAAGAAGTGCAATGGAAAAGAAATTTAGGGGTGCATGGGCACCAACGCAGGACACGGAGCTGGGGTGGGGGTCCACAAAGGTGGGAAGAACGGCTTAACAGCAAATTCTGCCGACAGTGAAAGCTTGTAAGAGTAAATGAAAGGAATGCCTTCTGGGAAAAGAAGTGCAATGGAAAAGAAATTTAGGGGTGCATGGGCACCAACGCAGGACACGGAGCTGGGGTGGGGGTCCACAAAGGTGGGAAGAACGGCTTAACAGCAAATTCTGCCGACAGTGAAGAAACCATGCCTCTAACAGATTTACTCTGTTTTTGGTGTGGCATTTTCTACCTATATATGAATCGTTAAGTGTAGTGTTTCTCTTATACCTTGAATTTTTCTGAACCTCATTTGTGTTTGACACCTAAAAGGAAGACAACAGTCACCTGATTTTAAATGAAGTGACCTTTGGGTCACTTTACACTGTTTTCGCTCCCTCTTACTCTCTGCCTTTACGCTGATACTGTGTGCTTCTCTCAAAGATTTTATTGTGACATCCTGTTACCATTTCCCTACTTAGTGTTGTAGTCATTTCCTGCCTGGCTTCCCCGATTAAGCCTTTTTATCTTCTCAAGTTTGTCTTCCACTTCAAAGCAGAGTTACCAACAGCCTTCTCTGAACTGTTTCTGAGGACATGTAATTTCCAGAAAATGGAACTCCATTTGAATTTGCCTATTCAATTAAATTTGAGAAAATGATTTCTTTTCATTGTGATCTTGTTGAGTCCTTATGGGCAATGCAGTCCCCAAGGAGATGTGCTAGTCAGCACTTCCCAAACTTATTTGACCAGCAGTCCCTCCTTATGGAACATTGCTTGGCCTATGAGAAGAACTATCCATTTCTTACCATGGCACACAAGCCCTTGCAAGAGCCTCCCATGGCCTGTGTGTCTGTTCTTTTTCACCACTTTCTCCCCTATGTTCCACAAACAGCAAGACAGAGATTCTTCTCATTTCTGAGACAGGCTATACTCACGTGCCCATCCTTGCTTTGCAGTTTGATTGTTTGCTTGGCCTGTTACCTGCCTTTAGTCATCACCCCAAACTTTTCTTTTGTATCTTTATGTTTTTACTTCCTCTGTGAAGGTTATATTGATTATATCATCCATATTATCCTTTTCTTTTGACTACATTATCATTATTTCTGCTATGTGTCTTCATTAGGGCATGCTACAAGGCAATGGCACCCCACTCCAGTACTCTTGCCTGGAAAATCCCATGGACAGAGGAGCCTGGTAGGCTGCAGTCCATGAGGTCGCTAAGAGCTGGACACGACTGAGCGACTTCCCTTTCACTTTTCACTTTCATGCATTGGAGAAGGAAATGGCAACCCACTCCAGTGTTCTTGCCTGGAGAATCCCAGGGACAGGGGAGCCTGGTGGGCTGCTGTCTGTGGGGTTGCACAGAGTCGGACACGACTGAAGTGACTTAGCAGCAGCAGCATGTCTTCATTAATGTACACAACACAGTTTGCTTTTTATGACTGCTTGATCTTCTCTAGAGTAAGCTTCCTAAAGCCAGCAACATTCATCTTGGTCTTCCAAGAAATGGTCCCCAGTAAATGCAAAAGTGATGAAATAAATGCACAAATACATTTTTAGCTCACCTCATACTGGATTACTGATCAGAAATTCTGAATAAAAGTGAAGTTTGACTTTGTAAACCTTCACATTCCACTTACACCCAGATTAATATGATTTGAGCATAGTAGCATTGATTCTAAATTATTCACATCATCCAATCAAACATCCACTTGTTCCAACCGCTGTTGTCTCCTGGGTAGTCTTCCTGGGCACTCTTTGAGTGCCCACTATATTTCTCCTGGATATAGATATTCTTGGAAGAGTATACTGTGCTTGAGAACATTTTGGTTATTCTTTATAGGACTCTGAGATGGAACACTTAGGGTTATTAGGAAGCTCTCCTTTCTGTTTTGTGTTTTAGTTTCTTAAAATATCCATCTCAGGGAGCTCTCAACCTCCTTATCCTTATTTAACAAACACATAGGGTATAAACTATGTCCTAGACTATAAGCAACTTAGAGATATTAACTCATGTTATTTTTATAAGAACTGTACCAGGCAGGCAACCTTGTTGTCCGTATTTCACAGATAAGCAAATGCAGCCATGAGAGGTGAAGTAAATAGAAGAGTATACTGTGCTTGAGAACATTTTGGTTATTCTTTATAGGACTCTGAGATGGAACACTTAGGGTTATTAGGAAGCTCTCCTTTCTGTTTTGTGTTTTAGTTTCTTAAAATATCCATCTCAGGGAGCTCTCAACCTCCTTATCCTTATTTAACAAACACATAGGGTATAAACTATGTCCTAGACTATAAGCAACTTAGAGATATTAACTCATGTTATTTTTATAAGAACTGTACCAGGCAGGCAACCTTGTTGTCCGTATTTCACAGATAAGCAAATGCAGCCATGAGAGGTGAAGTAAATTGCCAGGGTGGTGTAAGAATAGAATTTGATTCCGAGTGGTCTGGCTCCCAGAGCTGGTACTCCTGGGCACTTAGCCAGGCCACCTCTCACAGTGCTTGATGTTTGCAGTATTTTTCAACCAGTGGTAAAGAGTCATTGAGAAGTTATTAGGAGCTCACATCACTCCACTAAAATTGCTTAAATGTTCTGTGAAAAAAAGTATTTTTTTTACATTTAGCTAGTTGCTAAAAATGAAATTAATCCACAAAGAAACTTAGGGGTTATCAACAGTATAGGATTTATATTTCTATCTGTAATCCTGTGGACTTATGTCAACAAAATAAACAGATTTTAAAAAATCAAGGTATTTCAAGTCAGTTATAAAATATTTCTTTTAAGTTTTAAGATATGTATATAACTTGTTTAGTTCTATTAGTAAATTTTATCTGCAACTCAGTGATCTTAAAGAGATTAAGCCAATGCCGGAAACCCTTACATGAGGAAGATGGACAGGTCTGTTAGCTGTGGACTATTTCTATGTCCAGTAAATCTAATGATAAAATAATCAAGGTGATGTACTTTAAAAAATATAGAGTGCTCTGGTGGTTAGGAAGAATGGCAGAGAGTAAAACAATAGAAGGAGGGGAGAGAATTAACAGCCGTAAGAGGGCTTCATTCTTCTGCTGTCTGTGAAATAGGCTATGGAAGAGCAAATAGTTGGAATTCAGTAAGTATGTCTTGAAAGAATCTTAAGGCGAGGGGAAATAAATGGGTGTAAAACAAAGAGGAGGAAAGGAGAACTGACAAGGAGAAATGAAAATGTAGGGAGGGAGGAAACAAATGGATAAGAAAAGCAACTGCAATTGCACAACATCAGGTATCAGTGAGAAACTTTCTCATTTAATTACTACCAAGGCCCGGGGTAGATGCTTGGATCACGTGTTATTACTCTCGAGAGTCAGAGTTGTGATTCCCACTCCGATGTATGAATCAGTGTTTCAGAGTCAGTGCTCTTTCCTTAAAAAAAAATAAAAAAATTACTTATTTTGCTGCCCCAGGTCTTAGGTGTGCACCGTATCTTTGATCTTTGTGGTGGCATGTGGGATATAGTCCCTGGCCAGAGATTGAACCCAGGCACCCTGAACTGGGAGGGTGGAGTCCTAGCCACGAGACCACCAGGGAAAGTCCCTAGAGTCGGCGCTCTTAACCCCGATGCTATACTACCTCCGAGAGGCAGGAGCCTGGGAGACAGCCGCAAGAGGGTAAAAATCAAATAATGGCATCTTTCTTGCGATTCATTATTGTCCCAGTTACTAATTACTCCGAAACATAGCAGCTTAAAGCATATTAAAGCATATTATCCCGCAGAGTCTGTGGGTTAGGAATCTAGGCGAGATTTGGCTCGGAGTCTCTGGTTCAGGGTCGCCTGAGGTTGAGCTCGTGCTGTGAACCGAGACGGGAGCCATCTCAGTGCTCAGCGGGAGCTGCAGCGTCCTCGCGCATGCTCGCTGAGTAGCATCCTCGCGCATGCTCGCTGAGAGACCTGCTGCAGCTCTCCCCTGGAGGATGTCTTCCCCAGCTCACCTGGTGGGCGCTGGTGGGCTTCTCTGTGGTGCTCACTCTATGGGCCCCGATGTAGGCTACCTGAGTGTCTTTGAGCGACTGGTGACTCAAAAGAGCAATAGAACAAACACCCGCCCAGGTGACAGCCATAGTCTTTTTGTCACCTCTTCTTGGAAGTAACATTTCATCACTTTTGCGTGTTTTGTTAGAGTGAATTGATAGATGTAGCCCATGCGTAAGGTGAGGGAATTGCATGAGAGCAGGCTCAAGAGATGGGATCATTGGGGAGTACTT
Source organism: Cephalophus harveyi (assembly GCA_006410635.1). Taxonomy (NCBI): domain Eukaryota; kingdom Metazoa; phylum Chordata; class Mammalia; order Artiodactyla; family Bovidae; genus Cephalophus; species Cephalophus harveyi. The sequence goes on from SJYT01037796.1 coordinate 77,982, forward strand.
GAGAGTCTGACAACCGAAATTCTATTTGGTTTATTAGATACTATTCCTTTTGCCTGAATCATGTTTCTGATATCTTCAGGATTCTAACAGAGGAGGCTTAGAGTCAAAAGAATTAATATGTGTTAAATCTAAGTCAATTGCTTTTAAAACTAGAGAAGTACTCAGTGTGGTTTTTCTCTGCAGTGTCGTTTTTAAGATTTGTCACAATAAAAGAATGTAAGACTTTGTCAGGTATCTCAAGATTAAAAATAGGATAAGAAGATAACAAAAACCTGGTTGTTCTATTCTGTGAGGTTCTGACAGGTTTAAAAACAAACAAAAAATGTGTGTCTTTTGGTTAGTACAAAGAAGTAACTTGCACAAAATCATTGACTGAATTCATAAAGAAAATTTAGCATAAAATCAAAGCTGGAAACATAGTCACATAATCCTTGTGGCTTGTGGAGAAATTTAGTGGAATGAAATAATTATTGTTTCCTTGTGGTGAGATACAACAGTAATAACATCTGATTAATATTCATGTAGGATGAATCATATCATTTGTAACTTGAATAAAGTATGGTGAACATCATTCATCTCAGGAGATCATGGATCAGCAGTTATTTTTTGAGACGTGTCTGTGTGCAAGGCACTGTGGAAGTGTCAGATCCCTGAACCCTCATGGGTTGCAATTCCTTTATTCATACTTTTCATCCCAGTGCTAATAGAGAGCCTACTATGTGTGCATTGTTGCCAGGTATAGCAATAGTAGGGTGGATGAAGATGTTTAAAATCCATCTGTCTGATTCCTGCCTTCCAGGATTTCATGCTCTCAGATTTCACTCTGAGTCATCTTTGTATATTTTATAGCTTAATTACTGCACTTCATTCCTAGTGGAAATTTAGTAGACCCATGCTAAATTATCTATTAAGCTTCTTTCTGTTCATCAGTATGTCATATTCTGAGCACTCTCTACCATCCTTCTGGAAGGTGCTCACTCATTTTCAGTTTTTAGTTTAGAAATCATTTCCTCTGGGTAGTCTTCGAGGGCTGCTTCAGGCTGGGTTTTCTGCCCTTCCTTTGTACTCTCCTAGCCATATGGACTGTTCTAACATTGTTCTGTGCCCGTTGGCTTTTCACATCCACGGGTCCCATTCTTCTTGTCATGCTCATCTTGTTGTCACTGCATCCCCATCTTTTCAGCAATATTTCTTAAGTGTCTGTTGTAGGCCAAGCACAACTCTAGGCAGTGGGAAAGTAGCTGTGAACAAAACATAGATTCTAGTTTCTTATATTCAGTGGAATTAGACAATAAATAAATGTTAGAAATAAAGATGGGTAAAGGAATAAAGGAAAAGGAGTGCGTCAAGGCTGTATATTGTCACCCTGCTTATTTAACTTATATGCAGAGTACATCATGAGAAAGGCTGGACTGGAAGAAACACAAGCTGGAATCAAGATTGCCGGGAGAAATATCAATATAAAGGGAGTGGATTAGAAGGAAGTCAAATCCTTTAGCTAGAAGGGTTAGAGGTCCTCCTTGAAGTGATGATGAGTTCAGAACTAGAGGAAGAGGCACAGTCTTCTTGGAAGAGGGATGATGAATACAAAGGCTCAGAGCTGGCTGTACACTGAGGTCAATAGGGAGGCCTTTGTGCCTGGAGACTAATGGCTGCAGGTAAGCCGGGCAGAGGGTGTTAGATGTGAGGTACAAGATTTCCAAGGGTCAGGTCACAGAGGCTATTGCAGGCCAGGGCACCCCCAGCACCCAGCACACAGGATTGGTGTTGAATGAGCATACACTAATATTGTTAGATTAAGGGTGGAGAAGGAAATGGCAACCCGCTCCAGTATTCTTGCCTGGAGAATCCCATGGATGGAGGAGCCTGGTGGGCTACAGTCCATGGGGTCGCAAAGAGTCGGACACGACTGAGCGACTTCACTTACACTTATAAAGGGAGTGGATTAGAAGGAAGTCAAATCCTTTAGCTAGAAGGGTTAGAGGTCCTCCTTGAAGTGATGATGAGTTCAGAACTAGAGGAAGAGGCACAGTCTTCTTGGAAGAGGGATGATGAATACAAAGGCTCAGAGCTGGCTGTACACTGAGGTCAATAGGGAGGCCTTTGTGCCTGGAGACTAATGGCTGCAGGTAAGCCGGGCAGAGGGTGTTAGATGTGAGGTACAAGATTTCCAAGGGTCAGGTCACAGAGGCTATTGCAGGCCAGGGCACCCCCAGCACCCAGCACACAGGATTGGTGTTGAATGAGCATACACTAATATTGTTAGATTAAGGGTGGGTGTACAGGAGCTATATAGTGTCTTATTATATATTCTTAGCATTATTCTCATTAAAGTGCTTGGAGTAATGCACTGAAAGTTTTGCTGCATATTAGAATTACCTAGGGATCTTTTTAAAAAGGTGATTGTTTCTAGTTCACAGGGTAAGCACATGACATCAGGATCTCTGTGGCTGGCATCTGCATTTATAGAACAGAGAAATTATTTACAGAGCCAATAAGAAGGCAGACTTATGGTTACCAGAGGGAAAGTGTGGGGGATAAATTAGGTGGATAGGATTAACATATACACCTACTATACATAAAATGGGGAGACCTGGGTTCAATCCCTGGGTCGGGAAGATCCCCTGGAGAAGGAAATGGCAACCCACTCCGGTATTCTTGCCTAGAGAATCCCATGGATGGAGGAGCCTGGTAGGTTACAGTCCACAGGGTCGCAAAGAGTCAGACACGACTGAGTGACTTCACTTTCACTTTCATACATAAAATAGATAACAATAGGGTCCTACTGTATAGTACAAGGAACTGTACTCAGTATTTTGTAAAAAGCTATAAGGGAAAAGAATCTGAAAATCTGTACCGTGCTGTACACCTGAAACCAACACAACATTGTAAATCAATTAGACTTCAATTAAAAAAAAGGTTTAAAAAGTAAAATTCCTTAGGTGATTTCAGACAGGCATGAGGATTGGTAACTTAGATCAGTAGTTCTCAGTGTGTGCCCACCAACCAGCAGCACTGGAGATAATTAGACATACAGTCTTCAGCCCCATCTTATACCCACTAAATGAGAAATTCTGGTGGTAACACTAAGCAATCTATGTTTTAAGAAGTCCTAGGTGATTTGGCCATATGCTAAAATTGGAGGATCACAGTCTTGAAGTGGGCCACACTAAGGGCAAGGGCAAAACAGATGACATGTTTTCTGATGTTGGTTGTAAAGGAATGTGTTTTCTAGATTGTGTGTGCCCTGGCAAGAATAGCTACATTTTTACCATTTGATAATTATTTCTTTGGAGTAAACTTTCTTCCATAGCCCTTAGTTTAAGTGAACCATTCCTTTGGGCAAAATATCAAGCTATGGTTACTTAGTAGCACTTTCATGTAAAAGAGCACATTAGAATAATTTAACTGACAGAATGAACCATTTTGAATGGAGGAATGGATGCAGCTAGAAAAGGTTTCTCAAAAAGGATGGAGATGGGATGATGGAACAAATAATTTTCCTGGTCTTGAAAGTATGATTAGCAATCAGTATTTCATAGGATTTAGAAAGCGCTTAATAAGATTTTAAAATAATGTCATGTGGTGCAGTGGTAAAGAAGTACAGGAGATGCAAGAGACAAGGGTTCAGTCCCTGGGTCAGGAAGATCTCCTGGAGGAGGAAATGGCAACCCACTCTGGTATTCTTGCCTAGAGAATCCCATAGACAGACTAGCCTGATGGGCTACAGTCCATGGGGTTGCAAAGAGTTAGACATGACCGAGTGCACACACATCAGTTCAGTCGCTCAGTCATGTCTAACTCTTTGCGACCCCGTGAATCACAGCACTCCAGGCCTTCCTGTCCATCATCAACTCCCAGAGTTCACTCAGACTCACGTCCATCGAGTCGGTGATGCCATCCAGCCATCTCATCCTTGGTCATCCCCTTCTCCTCCTGCCCCCAATCCCTCCCAGCATCAGTCTTTTCCAGTGAGGCAACTCTTCGCATGAGGTGGCCAAAGTACTGGAGTTTCAGCCTCAGCATCATTCCCTCCAAAGAAATCCCAGGGCTGATCTCCTTCAGAATGGACTGGTTGGATCTCCTTGCAGTGCAAGGGACTCTCAAGAGTCTTCTCCAACACCACAGTTCAAAAGCATCAATTCTTCGGCGCTCAGCCTTCTTCACAGTCCAACTCTCACATCCATACATGACCAAAGGAAAAACCATAGCCTTGACTAGATGGACCTTAGTCGGCAAAGTAATGTCTCTGCTTTTGAATATGCTATCTAGATTGGTCATAAATTTTCTTCCAAGGAGTAAGCGTCTTTTAATTTCATGGCTGCAGTCACCATCTGCAGTGATTTTGGAGCCCCAGAAAATAAAGTCTGACACTGTTTCCACTGTTTCCCCAAACTCCTTTTCCTATTTGGAACCAGTCTGTTGTTCCATGTCCAGTTCTAAATGTTGCTTCCTGACCTGCATACACACACACAAATATAATTTTCTAGTATTTACTCAAGGAAATTTTGAGAAATCTATTTATATCTCTTTTAGCTGATTATGAACCTGATTCTGTATTACCTAAGTCTAGAAATGATTTTTTTTAACCCTGCCACAAGGCATGCAGAATCTTAGTTCCCTGACCAGGGATCAAACCTGTGTCCACTACAATAGAAATGTAGAGTCTTAACCACTGGATAGGCAGGGAAGTCTCTAGAAATGATGAGTTAGGCATTTGCAAATCTGAAATAGCACCAATATTTATAATAATTTAAGAATGGAAGGTNCCTGCCACAAGGCATGCAGAATCTTAGTTCCCTGACCAGGGATCAAACCTGTGTCCACTACAATAGAAATGTAGAGTCTTAACCACTGGACAGGCAGGGAAGTCTCTAGAAATGATGAGTTAGGCATTTGCAAATCTGAAATAGCACCAATATTTATAATAATTTAAGAATGGAAGGTTTATCCAGATGCCTTTTTTTTTTTCCTTAAAGAAACCAGTCTTGCCACCTAAGTTTCTCACCAGCACCACTCTTGAAAAGATTTCTATATGTAAAAATCTCATCATCATTCAGCCAGAGAAAGTTACATTTTCTTTCATAAAACTCCAGTATTAATATGTACATTAGTTTATTTTCCCTTTCTTTTTATCTGAGAATAGTAAAGAATGAGAGGAAGTGAATTATAAAGCTTTGGGGCACTGCTGAAAGGAAAGTTTAAGCAAAATGCTAATTCTGGTTTTAGTGTCCTTATCAATTCAGCAGGTTCATTCAGATTGAAGAATGCAGCATGAAAGTCTTTTGTTGTCCTGCTACACAAGTTTCCTCTTTTAGAGAAAAATCAGCTTTTTCATAAAGGCTTAACCAGAGGCGATACCCAAACTGTCTGCACAGTGCAAGCAATATATTTTTGAACCAAATGAATAATATTGGTGCCTTGGCTGAGAACAGGAGAAAAATTAATCTATAAAAATGAGGATAATACAATTTTAAAAGAGAACCTTTTCATGCCAGAGGATTTATTCAGCTTGGTCATAGAGGACTCCAGATATAAGGAATGTTTGAGGTGAGGAAAATGGAAATATAGAAAGTATGTTTTGATACTTCTAGTTTGTGTCCTCATATGTTTCTGGTTCTGCAAATAGATTCAAGGGATTATAATTGATAGAGTGCCTGAACTATGAATGGGTTCGTGACATTGTACATGAAGTGGTGATCAAAACCATACGCAAGAAAAAGAAATGCAAAAAGGCAAAATGGTTGTCTGAGGAGGCCTTACACATAGCTGAGAAAAGAAGAGAAGCAAAAGGCAAAGGAGAAAAGGAAAGATATATCCATCTGAATGCAGAGTTCCAAAGAATAGCAAGGAGTGATAAGAAAGCCTTCCTAAGTGATCAGTGCAAAAATATAGGAAAACAATAGAATGGGAAAGACTAGAGATCTCTTCAAGAAAATCAGAAATACCAAGTGAATATTTCATGCAAAGAGGGGCACAATAAAGGACAGAAACAGTATGTACCTAACTGAAGCAGAAGATACTAAGAAGATGTGGCAAGAATACACAGAAGAACTATACAAAAAAGATCTTCACAACCCAGATAATCACAATGGTGTGATCACTCACCTAGAGCCAGACATCCTGGAGTGCAAAGTCAAGTGGGCCTTAGGAAGCATCACTATGAACAAAGCTAGTGGAGGCGATGAAATTCTAGCTGAGCTATTTCAACCCCTAAAAGATGATGCTGTTAAAGCACTGCACTCAATATGCCAGCAAATTTGGAAAACTCAGCAGTGGCCATAGAACTGGAAAAGGTCAGTTTTCATTCCAATCCCAAAGAAAGGCAATGCCAAAGAATGCTCTAACTACCACACAATAGCACTCATCTCACATGCTAGTAAAGTAATGCTCAAAATTCTCCAAGCCAGGCTTCAGCAATACATGAACCGTGAACTTCCAGATGTTCAAGCTGGTTTTAGAAAAGGCAGAGGAACCAGAGATCAAATTGCCAACATCCGCTGAATCATGGAAAAAGCCAGAGAGTTCCAGGAAAACATCTACTTCTGCTTTATTGACTATGCCAAAGCTTTTGACTGTGTGGATCACAATAAACTGTGGAACATTCTGAAAGAGATGGGATACCAGACCACCTTACTGGCCTCCTGAGAAATCTGTATGCAGGTCAAGAAGCAACAGAACCAGACATGGAACAACAGACTGGTTCCAAATAGGGAAAGGTGTATGTCAAGGCTGCATATTGTCACCCTGCTTATTTAACTTCTATGCAGAGTACATCATGAGAAACGCTGGGCTGGATGAAGCATAAGCTGGAATCAAGATTGCCGGGAGAAATATCAATAATCTCAGATATACAGATGATACCTCCCCTTATGGCAGAAATCAAAGAGGAACTAAAGAGCCTCTTGATGAAAGTGAAAGAAGAGAGTGAAAAAGCTGGCTTAAAACACAGCATTCATAAAACGAAGATCATGGCATCTGGTCCCATCAATTCATGGCAAATAGATGGGGAAATAATGGAAATAGTTACAGACTTTATTTTCTTGTGCACTAAAATCACTGCAGATGGTGACTGTAGCCATGAAATTCAAAGACGCTTGCTCCTTACAAGAAATGCTGTGACCAACCTAGATAGCATATTAAAAAGCAGAGACATTTGCTTCGCTGACAAAGGTCCATCTAGTCAAAGGTGTGGTTTTTCCAGTAGTCATGTATAGATGTGAAAATTGGACTATAAAGAAAGCTGAGTGCTGGAGAATTAATGTTTTCCAACTGTGGTGTTGGAGAATACTCTTGAGAGTCCCTTGGACTGCAAGGAGATCAAGCCAGTCAATCCTAGAGGAAATCAGTCCTGAATATTCATTGGAAGGACTGAAGCTGAAGCTCCAATACTCTGGCCACCTGGTGGGAAGAAGTGACTTATTGGAAAAGGCCCTGATACTGGGAAAGATTGAAGGCAGGAGGAGAAGGGGATGACAGAGGATGAAATGGTTGAATGGCATCACCGAATTGATGGACATGAGTTTGAGCAAGCTCCGGAAGCTTGTGATATACTTGGAAGCCTGGTGTGGTGTAGTCCATGGGGTCACAAAGAGTTGTACATGACTTAGCAACTGAACTTACTGATGCTTCTGGTATAGTTGTCTGATCAAAACATTCCTAAGATCTGCAACTACAGATCAAAATCTATTTGCAGGATTTATAAAACATTTTTTAATGAAGTATAGTTGATTTACAGTTGTATAAATTTCTGCTATACACATCAATTCAGCTATACATGTGTGTGTATTAGTGGCTCAGTTGTGTCAGACTTTGCAACCCCTGGGCTGTAACCCACTAGTCTCTGCCCATGGGGATTCTCTCAGCAAGAATCTTGTAGTGGGTTGCCATTTCTTACTCCACGGGATTTTGCCGACCCATTGACTGGGATATATACTTACATACATAAGCACGTTTTTAAAATATTTTTTTCCATTATGATTTAGCATAGGATATTGAATATAGTTCTTTGGGAGGACCTTCAGTTTGACCTCAGTGTTTATTCATTCTATATATGATAGCTTACATCTGTTAGCAGGATTTTTAAATGAATAGTTTCCCTCAATATTATTCAACCAAGCAATGTGCTTTCTTAATTTTTCTTCATATCATTATTTGTTAAGCTAAATCCTTACCCTTACTGGGGAGTTGAATGTTGCCTTTGCCATGTTAGATCGCTCTCTTGGGAATCCTCTGACAATGTTCCCTAAAATGTCAAATTTCTCTCATTTATTATTTTTGCATCAGAAACCAATTTTAGCAAAACTGGAGTTGTTTTTTTTCCTTCCTCTGTTTCTTTTCAGCCCACCTAAAGCAATATCGTTTAAGGTAGTACTCCATAGCTTAATGTCTTAAATATGAATTCTCCAGTGCTGTGTAGCATAAAACTGTCAAATGACTTTTCTCTTTTGTTTAAATGCTGTGTTAGAACTTTTCTTCACTCTATGGCTTTAATTAGAAGTCATCAGTGACCTCACCCTTTTTATTATTGAATCACAACAGACAAGTGGAAGTGTGTCTATATGTTAATAACTCTCCCCAAAGTTAATGTCAACTATCCCCTAAACTATATAAAGGTAATTTTTATATAGCAAAATGATACAATCATTGTACAACTGATAGAAACTACAAAGTTAATGAAGTAGTGAAATAACTGTATTCATTCATCATCTAAAATTATGTATCTGCACTTCCTATGTGAGACTAGACCACACATACTTAACCTTTTGCACAGAATGCACATGATACCCCTACAAGGAGACACACGTATTCTTTCTCACTTTTTCTCTTTCTTTCATTCACATTCTGGATCAAATGCCTCTGATCTTAGTGTCCATCACATATTATCCAGATATTTGCTCACGATTTTTTTGTTTGAGAAGGATTTATTGAAGAGAATGTTCTGTGCTGTGGATGTAAACGTCTGTTGTATATAGATAAGGTCTGTGTGCTCAATGAGCCTATTTTCTAGTGAATGAGACAGCGGATAACTGAGTAAACAAGATAACAAGAGGTTTTTAAATGGTAGATTGAAAACAACAGAATAATGGATTAGAGATGGGTTGTGGATGCTACATTAGGTTAATAGATACACTCATGGCCACGAATGGTAGGACATTTGTGGTGAGTCCTTACTGACAACGATGAACCAATAGGGAGAAAGCTTGGCAGTAGAGGGAACACGTTCAAAGTCTGTAGGTGGGGAGGGCTGGGTATATTTAAGGAAAAGAGAGAAGGCTAGTGGTGATCCAGGCAGAAAGTGCTCTGAGCTGATGGTAAAGACACAGCGGCCAATCAAGGTTCTGGGTTTTATTCTGTGACCAGCAGTGAATATTTGGAGGGACCTGTATAAGTGTTTTGGTGATGAAGAATAAAGGCTTGGGCAAGAATTTTGAGAACAAATATACCAAAGATATATTTTAAAGATAGAACATGATTGACTATTCACAGTTGCCATATTGGTTTCCTTAATTATTATTTTTAGATATGCTAAACATAGCACAAAGGATGTTCCCTTTTGAATGTGTAAAATATTACCTTGGAACAAAGATTGCTTAAATTTCACCAAAGTGTTTTTGATAAAAATTGATATTTAATAAAGATAGTAGGAAATGGACAAAAAAAGCTTTAAGGCCAGATATTTCCTATACACCTGTTAAGTTTAGTGTCCTATGATATGGGAGAATTGAAATACTGCACAGGAAAAATAAAGCTTTTTACACACACACACACACCCCTGTGCTTTATATCCACCTCTTCATGAATGGATGCACCAAGACTTGGCATTTTGACAGTTTCAGGAAGTGCTGTATTCCTCTCTGCTGTGGACTGAATATTTGTATCCCCTCAAGTTCAAGTTGAAATCCAAAGTCCCAAGGTGATGGTGTTAGGAAATGAGGCCTCTCTTCAGTCACATGAGATTACAGTGAGAAGGGAGCTATTAAACATCAGCAAATTAGAAATTGTGGCTTTAACTTTCTACAGTTGTTAGAAATAGCATATATCTAGACTAACTCAGACATGTGAGAGAAATCAAACCTATTTTCTTTTGAAACTTGGTGTCATTGTCCAAGTGCGACAGGCTTATATTACATGCAGATGGGAACATTAGTTCTGATTGACAAGCCATGAAGAAGTATATGATGCATAAATGGAGGCAACACAACCAGATGCATGAGTTTAATAAAGAAATAATACAACTGCAAAGAAAGAAGGGGTCATGTAAAGTGAATGAGAACACTGGCTCTGGGCTCACACACACCCGAGTTGTATTCACGACTCTGTCTTGTGCTCAGTCCACTAGTTCAGTCATGTCTGACTCTCGGTGACCCCATGCACTATAGTTTGCCCGGCTCCTCTGTCAATGGGATTCTCCAGGCAAGAATACTAGAGTGGGTTGCCATGCCCTACTGCAGGGGAACTTCCCAACCCAGGAATCAAACCAGGGTGTCCTGCATTGCAGGCAGATTCTTTACCAGCTGAGCTCCCCGGGAAGCCCATTCATCGCTGTATAACCTACCTATTTAGGGCAGTGATTTTGAGCAGGTTTCTTTACCTCTTTGAACATCATGTAGGTCATAATACCCCAAGACTGTGAGAGACAAAGGAATGAAATAGCACACAAAAGCACTAACAAAAGTCAGGGGAAAGTCCTCCCAGATGACTCTATTCAAAGTTGTAATTCTTTCACCTCTCCTAGTGTTCTCAATCCCCTTCACCTTGCTCTACTTTTTCTTTTTTTTATATAGCATTTTATCACCTTTTAATATACTTATTTGCTTACTGAACTCATTGTTCATTGTCTCTCCTGGATGTTAGCTTCAGAGGAGAAGGGACCTTTCTTTGTTTTGTTTACTCTGTATTCTAAGACTCTAAAACAATGCCTCACACATCATAAACACAAATGAATATTCAATAACCATACTCAAGTTCAGCTGATTAATCATAATCAGTATTGACTCTTAATTCCATAATACTCCCCTAGAATCTCACTTTGCTCACAGAGAGACTCCAGCTACCTGGACAGTAGGAAGAGAGTGAAGAGAAGAACCTCAGTCAGAGGTTCTCAGCTTTGGCTGCACATGAGGATCATCTAGGGAGTTTTGGAAGAAATTGAGATTTTTCTTTTTTTTCTTTTCCACTATAGTTCCTTGTGCTATGCAGTAGGACCTTGTTTTTTATTCATTGTATATGTAACAGTTTGCATTTGCTAATCCTAAACTCGGAACCCATTTCTTTTCCCCTTTGACAACCACAAGTGTGTTCTCTATTTGAGTCTGTTTCTGTTTTGTAGATAGGTTCATTTGCGTCATATTTTATAGTCCACTTATAAGTGACATCATATGGTGTTTGTCTTTCTCTTTCTGACGTACTTTGCTTAGTATGATAATCTGTAGTCCATCCATGTAGCTGTAACAGCATTATTTCATTCTTTTTTAATGGCTGAGTAATATACTACTGTATAGATGTACCAGATCTTCTTGATCCATTTATCTCTAGATGGGTATTTATGTGCTTCCATGGCTTGGCTATTGTGAATAGTGCTGGTATGCACATAGGGGTGCATGTGTCTTTTTGAATTATGGTTTTGTCTGGGTATATGCCCAGGAGTGGAATTGCTGGATCATATGATAGTTTGGTTTTAGATTTTGAGAAAATTCCATACCATTTTCCACTGTGGCTCTACCAGCTTCTTAATACATTCCCACCAAGAGTGTATGAGGATTCCCTTTTCTTCACACCTTCTCAGCATTTGTTATCTGTAGACGTTTTAATGATGAGTATTGTGACTAGTGTGAGGTTGTACTTCACTGTAGTTTTGATTTGCATTTCTCTATTATTAGTGATGTTGAGCATATTGTCATGTCCGTATTGATCAAGTGTATATCTTCTTTGGAGAAATATCAGTTTGGGTCTTCTGCCCATTTTTTGACTGGATTGTTTGGAGTTTTTTTGTTGTTGTTATTGAGTTGTGTGAGCTGTTTGTATTAAAAAATTTTGGAAGAAATCTAGACTTAGTAGGGGTGGGAATCAGGCATAATTAATTTTTCCCCTATATTTCAGTGTATAGACAAGCTGATGAATCACTCATCTAAGCCACAGATTGCTACAGTCACTCTAATTCCCAATTATGCTGGTCAGTGATACCCTTCATTTCCTATACCAGCTCCATCTTCCTGAGCAGAGTGGAAGGGTGGTGGTAAGACAGAGTTAGCTTCCAAATTCTTCACATTTTTATATGACATTTAAGCAAACTGATGGGATGAACAGTAATTATGTTGAGGGACCCAGAAGCTGAGGGCATGTAAACTCAGTTTTAATCCTCTTTAATTCAAAGTCTTTCCTGTTATTATCTACACCTTCTTAAAGAGAGAGCTCTTCAGATATCCTCTGACATTTGTCACTGGAGAAACAAGATAAGACACTGTTTCTCTTACTCAGGTGACGTTTTTGCCTCCCCTGCTTGTGATTTATCTCATTGCAAGACTCTTAATGATAATATGTTGCCTTGTTGTTATGACAACCAGGAGTGGTGCCTACTCACCTTAGCTTAAGCTTGGTTCTCCTGGGTCAGCTGTTTTGTTGATTATTCTTAACTCCAGCTGTCCAAAGATGCAGAAAACTCCACAGTGCTGCTAGCTTTTCTCCTTGTTTTGTCTGTTTTGCCACAAAGAATAAGTGAATGACACATTAGTTCCCTTCACTTGTATTTCTATCAAACACAGTATAACAAATTCTATTTCTGTTAAATATATAAATACATTACAATTTTAAACTGAATATTTACTTTACTTGCCATAATACTGTAACTCCTACTAAGGGAGATGTGATTTGCTAAATTTCATGTAGTCAGTGGTATTTGTAGCTAGAATGTAAGCATTTTATTGAAAGATGAAAAAAGAATTATTCAATTCCACATCCATATGAATGACATAAATGTTGAAATTTGATGTGGCTGCTATCTCTTCATCATTATCATTATTAATCAGATACATCCCCAGAACCAAGTATGGTGAAGATGATCTAGCTGCTCACCAAATCAGATTCCTCCCTTTCCTGAGCCCATGGATTATATTTCCTAAATACACCTGCAATTAATAAGCCCACGTGGCTGAGTTCTAGCCAGTAGAACGTGAAGAAAAGTGATGCACACAAACTATAACACATAGTCCATTCTCTTTCCCTATTCCTTGGCCAGAAACCCAGGACTCTGAAGCCCGGGAAAAGAGAGGAGCCATAGATAAAAGGCCTCAAAACATGAGCCCTTGGAAGGCTGTCTGCCAATCAGGTCCAGGGTTTTGGACTTCCTGAAAGCAAAGAATAAGCTTCTGTTATGTGATTCCATTGAGATCTGGAGGTTTATTTATTACATTCATTCATCAAAAAAAGTATATTCTCTATAGAAGAATATACTTTATTCCAAGTAACGATGATGCATTTTATGAACCAGGTGGTGCTAATGGTAAAATAACCTGCCTGCCAATGCAGGAGATGTCAGAGATGCGGATTCAGTCCCTGGGTTGGAAAGATCCCCTGAAGAAGGAAACAGCAGCCTACTCCAGTATATCTTGCCTTGGTAAGCCCATAGACAAAGGAACCTGGTGGGCTACTGTCCATGGGGTCGCAAGTAGTCGGACATGACTGAAGTGACTCAGCGTGCACACATGGAGCTTAATGTTAAAAGTGGCTGCTTCTCTAGATTTCTATACATTACACTATTCTCTGACATTCTACTCTATTATTTCTTTTCCCCCATTCTTCTGTTCTCTATGGAGACAGTCTTCAAAGAAATTCATAGTTATCTGTTCTTCCCATTTTAAAAATATCTTTAACACTCAGGAACTCAAGTAACTTTCTACTAACGCTTCACAAATATATTGCATTTAGCCAAGCCACTCACCCAAAATTTACTCACGTTATGAATTGCCAGTAGATAATACCCATTTGAATACATTACACTACATGTCGTTTTTGATTTCTATTTATAATTCGCTCCCAATGTTTTTCTACATTCATTTCCCTTCTTACATCATAAATTATTTAATGGCAATTGTTTTCTGTATTCTCATAGTCTTGAAAATTAGGAATCAAATTTAGCTCATATCTTCTTCCTCATAAATCTGCAGTTTATCATCTTATGTATCATCAGGTTGTACTATTTCTTCACTTGAAATACATTTCTCATTTGCCCCTGACTCTCACATCCTATCACTACCACCTTAATGAAGACTCCTGTGCTGTGCTAAGTTGATTCAGTCATGTCCGACTCTTTATGACCATATAGACTGTAGCCTGCCAAGCTCCTCTGTCCATGGGATTCTCCAGGCAAGAATACTGGAGTGGGTTGCCATGACGTCCTCCAGGGGGTCTTCCTGACTGAGTGATTGAACCTGCGTCTCTTATGTCTCCTGCATTGGCAGGTGGGTTCTTTACCACTAGCACATCTTCCTCATAAATCTGCAGTTTATCATCTTATGTATCATCAGGTTGTACTATTTCTTCACTTGAAATACATTTCTCATTTGCCCCTGACTCTCACATCCTATCACTACCACCTTAATGAAGACTCCTGTGCTGTGCTAAGTTGATTCAGTCATGTCCGACTCTTTATGACCGTATAGACTGTAGCTTGCCAAGCTCCTCTGTCCATGGGATTCTCCAGGCAAGAATACTGGAGTGGGTTGCCATGACCTCCTCCAGGGGGTCTTCCTGACTGAGTGATTGAACTTGCGTCTCTTATGTCTCCTGCATTGGCAGGTGGGTTCTTTACCACTAGCACCACTTGGGAAGACCCCTGTGAAAGCTCCTATCACTCCACAGATGAACACGCACAGTAGTTCCTTAACTCACTCAGTGTAGCCTTTCTTCCATTGATTTATGGCTTAATTGGCGTATCATTCATTTTTTTTTTTTTTCATGTTCTACTCAAGAACTTTTATAACTACTAACTTTATAGTAATTTTAGAATTTATCTGCCTGGAGTAATTCTTACCTAATTTTGTAATTAAAAACTCTTCAGGTTTAGGTAGCCTGGACACCGTGTTTGCATTTGTTCATGTTTCTTTCTTCTCTGTCCTCTTCTACATCTGTGCAAATTTTATTAGCAGAGGTACGCATTTTACACATTCTTCTAGATTTCAGCTCATGTTCCAATTTCTTTCTTAGTACTTTCTTCAATGTCGTCAATATTTCCTGGGGATAAATCTTGAAATTTGCTACATCTAGACAGCCTTCTGAGGACAGGGCTCAGTGTGACATTTCTTTGGTTATAGAGAGTACATATAGACATGTCCAATAGAAGCAATAATAACAAAAGCCTAACTGCTGTAATATCTTCACTTCCTCAAAAGTTTTCATTTAATTCTCATGGTTTATATTCACTTTCTCAAGACAACCCCGAATTAATATAATATGCTCTGTATCTAGAATTTTTCTTGATCTTGAAATCTTCAAATTCTTGTTTCTTTGTGATATACAATTAAGGTGTTACTAAATTAAGTTGATTATACTTTACTTCCACTAGTACCTTTTACATATCATACCAAGCTGTATTATTTTACCCTAAATCTCTGGATTATAAATATACTCTTCTTCTTGGTGAGGGATCTCTGGGAAACTAGATTTTTATTTCTCACCCCTGGTTATAACTTTGAAGAAATCTTGAAAGGAAACCTCAATCTCTGCCATTAATACTAATGTAAGTTTATTTCCTTATGAGCTTATGAAACTAAAATAAGTGGATTTCCTAATGCTTCTCTGAAGTTTTGTGGTGCCAAAATATTGGTTTCTTTAGAATCATTCACCCAACTTAAAAGCTGTATCAGGCTCTTTCTAGGTTATATTGGACAGAGTTACTGTGGCTCTGAGCTAAAGATGATTATTAAAACACATTTGCATATAAAACAAATGTGCAAACACATTTCTCACATTCTTCTTGAGAAACATATGCTTCTCTTTAACTTTGCAAATTTTGGAAGACCTTGTGCAATTGGAGCAGGCAAAGTGGTTGTAGTTTGAGGAGTTTATTTTTAAAAGTTCCATCTTTAAGGGTATGATCTTAGCTGAGGATCAATTATAGGGAACAGAAATTAAGCTAATTATCAATGGATACATGTTGGGGAACAAGTATAACTATAAAGAAGTAATTTTCAGTCAATTCAGTTTCATCGGTTCTTGGTGCTACTTCGGCATGATTCTGGGTTGATCCTTGAATGAGACTCATGAGCTGGACAAACCATAGATGATGTTACCAACTCCAGTTTATTCTTTAAAACATTTTATATTAATTTATTAACAAGGGGTCACTGGCTGAGGTTGGAAGGAATATTTACCATGTTCAAATTCACCACAGAGACTAGAAAGTCAGATAAGTCCATTGAGTGTCAGGCACAGCACTGTCATTTAGGAAGCCCTCAAAATGCTCCATTGAATGTGAGTTCCTTGTGGAATGTCAGTGGTCCAGTCACCCCAAAATAATAAAACAGCTCAAGGTAGGAGACATTGTCTGAATAATACATCCCTTATTAGTAGATTAAAACAAGTAGTTTTTGCCAATTTGGAAACTAGATACAGAGATTCACATGAAGTAAATAGGGATGCATAAATTGTTTTAAAAATTGAACTTCCTCAACTGACAAAGAATTAATCTCAAAAATATACAAGCAACTCCTGCAGCTCAATTCCAGAAAAATAAGCGACCCAATCAAAAAATGGGCCAAAGAACTAAACAGACATTTCTCCAAAGAAGACATACAGATGGTTAACAAACACATGAAAAGATGCTCAACATCACTCTTTATCAGAGAAATGCAAATCAAAACCCCAATGAGGTACCATCTCATGCTGGTCAGAATGGCTGCTATCAAAAAGTCTACAGATAATAAATGCTGGAGAGGGTGTGGAGAATAGGGAACCCTCTTACACTGTTGATAGGAATGCAAACTAGTACAGCCACTATGAACAGTGTGGAGATTCCTTAAACCTGAAAATAGAACTACCTTATAACCCAGCAATCCCACTGCTGGGCATACATACTGAGGAAAGCAGAATTGACAGAGACATATGTACCCCAGTGTTCATCACAGCGCTGTTTATAATAGCCAGGACATGGAAGCAACCTAGATGTCCATCAGCAGACGAATGGATAAGAAAGCTGTGGACACAGTGGAATATTACTCAGCCATTAAAAAGAATGCATTTGAATCAGTTCTAATGAGGTGGATTAAATTGGAGCCTATTATACAGAGCTAAGTAAGAAAGAAAAATACCAATATGGCATATTAACGCATATATATGGAATTTAGAAAGATGGTAACGATGACCCTGGAGAAGGAAATGGCAACCCACTCCAGTATTCTTGCCTGGAGAATCCCAGGGACGGAGGAGCCTGGTGGGCTGCCGTCTATGGGGGTTGCACAGAGTCAGACCTGACTCAAGCGACTTAGCAGCAGCAGCAGCAATGATGACCCTATATGCAAGATAGCAAAAGAGACACAGATGTAAAGAACAGACTTTTGGACTCTGTGGGAGAAGGCGAGGGTGGGATGATTTGAGAGAATAGTATTGAAACATGTATATTATCATATGTGAAATAGATCACCAGTCCAGGCTCGATGCATGAGACAGGGTGCTCAGGGCCAGTGCACTGGGATGACCCTGAGGGATGGGATGGGGAGTGAGGTGGGAGGGAGGGTTAGGATGGGGAACACATGTACACTCATGGCTGATTCATATGAATGTATGGCAAAAACCACCACAGTATTGTAAAGTAATTAGCCTCCAATTAAAATAAATTTAAAAAAATTGAGCTTCCTCTTACACTGTTACATTATTTGCTTCCATATTCTTTCATCAAAGAGGATGCTGAAATAATGCTGCTATGTCACACTAAGTGCCAGATTAATAATTATTTGAGCCTCACAACTGGAATGCCATCTTGCAGTGAAATAGGAACCTCAGATTGAAGTCACCACAGACTTTATGTGTTGGGACCACACCCCAGTGACTGGAGGGACTTGCTGGACCCTTTATGATGGAAGGAAACAATGAGAAGATAAAGGGAAGTAAAGAGAAAGACATTCATATTGCAAAGAAAATAATTTATGAAAGGATGAAACCAAGGTGCGGTTTTAGAGACCTTGCTTATTTAATTGAAAGAAAGAGACCTTTCTTTTTAATTGGTGTGCATCTTCTGTGCAACTTACACCATAGAATTTGCCTGAATGTTGCATAGGCAAATACAAGTTTAACTCCTGAGCAAGTACCCAAATAACATTTTTACTTTCTGCGGTTTCTAACAAAAAATATTCATACATGCAAAGCTCCACTTGGTTAAAACATGTGTATTATTTTGCTCCTCAGGGTGTAAAATTTTTGTTTTATTAAATTGATTATAACTGATATCCACTTTCATTTGCTTATTGGAAGCAGAAGTCTTCTTTTTTACTTTAGTAAATATTGGGCAAAGTACTTACTAGAATCTTGGGCATTAAAACATAATTAAGATATAGACTTTGTCCTCTAAGAGTTTATAATTGAGTGGGAGCTGAAAATCAGTCTGCAAATTGAATAATCTAATATTGTAAATGCTACAAGTCTGTGGGATTGCAAAGAGTCAGACACAGCTTAGTGACTGAACAACAGCAAGTGTCAAAAGAGACATGGGACAAGATTTTTTGGGTGGGAGAGACTGTGTTTAGCTGATGAGGGATCAGGCAGGGCTTGAAGGGAAAACGGTATTTAAGGTACATCTCCCTGGAGGCTCAGATGGTAAAGCGTCTGCCTACAATGTGGGAGACCCGGGTTCGATCCCTGGGTCAGGAAGATCCCCTGGAGAAGGAAATGGCAACCCACTCCAGTATTCTTGCCTGGAGAATCCCATGGATAGAGGAGCCTGGTGGGCTGCAGTTCATGGACTCGTAAAGAGTCGGGCCTGACTTCACTTTTACTTTCATTTAATTAAGGTACATCTTCAAAGAGGAAGTGACAAGCCAAATGAAGGAGAGAGAGGCATTGAAAGGTCAAGGCAAAATGTCTCAATAAACACTAGGCTTTTTAGGAAATTGTAAGTGGTTCTGTTCTAGAGAGTTCCCTGAAGTACATACAAAACAGAGTATCATGTTTATTTTGAAAACGTGAAGAAATCCATTTACAAATTTTACCTTTTTGTTGGTTGTTTTAAATTTTGACATAATTAGGAGCTTAGGAAGTACATAGTAGAAAGCCTATCAGGTACCTATCACGCAGATTCTGCCAAGGGTGACTTTGTTGGAGGAGGTGATGGGATGTGACCAATGGTTTACCCACAAGCTGAATTGGGTCTTTCAGAGAACCCCCTTTCTCCATCCCCTGTCCTTGAAATTTATGCTCTGCCTACTGTTCCCAGAGCACGAGCTGTCCCAAGAAGTCTTGGCGGCTGCCCTAAACAAGCCTCCTAAAGTAAGTTCCCCTCCTCATTAAACCTGCCACCTAGCAGTCTAGAGGGATTTGCTTCTTTGGTCTCTCCTTGCCCTGTGTGTATGAGAGCCAGTTTGGGAACCAACAACATGTTATACAGCTACAGTGTGATGTCAAAACCAGAAAACTGAATTCAGTACATTACTGCTGAAGCTCCAATACTTTGGCCACTTGATGCGAAGAGCTGATTTGTTGGAAAAAACTCTGATGCTAGGAAAGATTGAGGGCAGGAGGAGAAGGAGTCAACAGAGGATGAGATGGTTGTATGGCATCATCGACTCAATGGACATAAGTTTGAGCAAACTCCAGGAGATAGTGATGGACAGGGAATCCTGGCATGCTGCAGTCCACGGAGTTGCAATGAGTTGGACAGGACTTAGCAACTGAACAGCAACAATATTACTGCTAACTATAGTACAGACCTTATTCAGTTTTCACTATTTTTAACTTGCATTTATTTGTGTGTGTGTGTAGTGTTTTTTACATTATAATTACAGGGATAATATGCAGTTGACCCTTGAACAACACAGAGGTTAGGGATGCTGACCCTATAGTCAAAACTTGAAGTATAACTTAGAGTTGGTCCATCACATCTGCAGGTTTTCCACATTTGTGGTTCCACATCCCTGGTTCAGTCAACCACAAACCCTGTACTACTGTAGTATTTAATACTGAAAAAAATCCATGTGTAAATGGACCCTCACAGTTCAGTCCTGTGTTGTTCCAGGGTCCAGTGTAACTGGAGTTGGACTTTAAGCAGATTGCCTGGCAGCTGCATACAGGCAAGCTTGGAAGCAGGGAAAATCAAATCTGGAACAATTACAGTAGAGTAGAAGCAGGATCACGGGACCTTGTAATAGAGAGTGCAGAGTACAGTGTTGCATGCAGGGAAAACGCTCAGTGGGGGAGTAAAGGTTTATGTTTCAAATATAAGGGGAAAAATATGACCCCTTTTCAGCTTGACAGGGTGGGTCGAGCAGGAGTCAGAATGAGGAGAACACAGGGAACCCTGTGAGGCTCTCGGTCCAGCACAGTGAACAACACACTGCCTGAGTCCAGTAGGGTGAGGTTGGAAGAACGTGACGATTCTTAGGTGGCATGAGGTGAATAGCCCAGGCTAGAGAAAGATCAACAATCGTAGGTCACACAACACTGTAAATCAGCCATAGCCCAATAAAAAGTAAAAAAGGAAAAAAGAATCCTCGGTCATAAGTCGACAATTAGAGTGTTGTTGTGAGAAAAATGAAGAGATGCATTTACTCCCTTGTTTGCTGGTCTTTCATTGTTTCTGTAATGCCTTAGCTTGCTATTCACTAGTTGAAATTTCCAAATCAAAAATCTGCTTTTTAAACCCAAGACCTTTAAAAAATCCAATATCCTGGGAGAAAGCTCGGATATGGTTTCTTATTAATGCTCAGAAAAATTTCCAACACTGCATTTCTCCTCCATTATTCCGTATAAGGATTGGTTACCTTGGTTTTTCTATGCCTCAGAATCTCCTATGAAGGTCAATATTTGCTGGGTAGGCAAACTGGGAGTTACAGAACTTAAATATGTCCTTTGCTGGCTGAGGAATTATGGGCAAGTTATTTAAACATTTTCTAGAACTTGATGACCTCATCAGTAATACAAAAATGTTGGAGTCAAAGGGCCTTTTCCATCCTAACACTCTCATAAAAAATCTCATCTTATTAATTCCCACATACCTTTTTATCACTGTTCAGCTTTTGTTCTGCCTTCAGCATGGTGACTGGTGACTGACACGATATTTAGTGTGTGTTTTCTGAATGAGGTATTTGAAGAAACTTCAGTACAAAAAAACTTCCCCCGAGAATTTTAAGTCGTTTTTAGATCTTAATAGAGTAAAATTGTTTAAGCATGAAATCTTTACAACTTAACCATTTTGTCCTTTATTTTTATGTGTTTAAAGGTATGAGTCATTCCATCTCTTTTGGACTCCATGTTTTTCTCTGAAATATGAGAATAGAGCTTTAAAAATAGCTTTTATTTCCACAAATCAGTGGTGTTAATTTGTGGAAAAATTATGCACATCACATGTCACAGTATTTCAAGTGAAATTCCCCTTCATTTCTTAAACTTCTTTTATGCATTTCAGATTGTACTTTCAATCAAATTTATAAAATAACACATTTGAAATAAATTTGTCTAAGCACTTAATCTTATTACTTTATAATATATATAAACATAATGAGCTAATAAAGCAGAACTAATATTTAGTGAGGCTTTTACTAAGTTCAAAGCACCAAGGTATCACTGTTTTGCTGATGAAGAATCAAAGGCCATAGAGGTTAAACAACCTATCAAGGTCATTCATCCAATTATACGTGCAGTTGGGATTTAATATAAGGGGATGGGTTCCAGAGCTGTGTAGTTCAGTACGACTACATATCATATGTGACTATATGCCACTAATTAAGTAGGAAAAAAAGCCCTGAACAATATTAAAAAAAAATTTTTATGTTATATTGAAGTACAGTTGGTTAACAGTGTTGTGTTAGTTTCAAGTGTGCAACAAAGTGATCCAATTGTACATATACATTTATCTATTCTTTTTCAAATTCTTTCTCCATTTAGCTTGTTAAAGACTATTGAACATAGTTCCCTGTGTTATTCAGTAGGTCCTTACAGGTTATCTGTTTTTAGTAGTGTGTATATATGGAAGAAAATATTTGCAAATAATGAGACTGGCAGGGATTAATCTCCAAAATTTACAAACAGTTCACGGAGCTCAATATCAAAAAAAAAAAAACAACCTGATGAACAATATTTTTTGAGTCAGGCAGTAGGCAGGGTTGGGCATTTTCTTTGTAACCCGCGGACAGTCGGTTGTCTCCAGCTCCTGACGCTAGACTCTCTGCATGTGCTGTAAATGCAGTGAGCAGTTGGAGGACAGTCCAACCTTGGGATGAGGCTGCCCAGGTGGTGCAGTGATAAAAATCTCCCTGCCAGTGCAGGAGATACGGGTTCAGTCCCCGGGTGGGCAGATCCCCTGGAGTGCCAAATGGCTACACACTCCAGTATTCTTGTCTGGAAAATTCCTTGGGCAGAGGAGCCTGGTGAGGCACAGTCCATGGGATCACAGAGCCAGACACAACTGAGCAACTGAGCATGCACACTCCAACCATAGGATGCAGATAATTCAACGAGAAATAACCCTTTGCCTTTGTTTATCTTGGGAGAATCTTTCATGAGTACCTGCTTGCTCTTTTACCATGAAAACTCTCTATTTAACCTCTTTGATTATTTATCTTGAATTATCTTCTGAAACATGAGAATGTAGCTGTCAAATTATTTCAGTTATTAATCTTGAGTCTCTCTTCAATAGATACAAAATTTCCCAAACACTTACATGTTCCACATTGACTTGAGGCGTAAGAAGGTAGATTTCTGCTGAGAAATTTGAGAGAGAAATAGTTTATATATTTTATCTCTTTTAGTGAGTCTTCTAGTAAATATGGACTCGGTGTTGATGATTTTTTAGATGTGCCCTAATTGTCTTTACAATATGGGTCTATAAAATAGAGTGATTTAATTCTGGTTATGGCATTAAGCCATTATGTGATTCTGTGTAAACAATTCAGTCCTAAGCATGAGAAAACCAAGTTTTTTTATTTAACAAAATAGTTCTGTTTGGGGAGCTCTCTTGCTCTTTCTTTTCTCCTCAAAGAATGATTCAATTATACTATATTGACCATTTGGTTCTTAATGACATAAATAGTAATATGATGTTGAGTAAATAGTCTTAAATTTGTATTTCAAGTATTTGCCATATCCTGAATTCAACAGACAGCTTAGTAATAAAATATTTTTTAAAAAACATCTGAGTAAAGAAAACAAAAAATACCATTACACTCATTTTCCTCCCTAGAGCATTAAATCCCAAAAACTTTATGTAGAAAAATAATTCCTTGGACTCTTAACAGATATTACTCTAAAAAGTTTGAGAGATTTGTTAAATGGGGCTGAACAGATTTCTCTATTATAGAACTTCATACTGTCTTTAACATCTAATGTGTCTAATTAAATGCTTTCCAAATATAATTTTAGCATTATTGAACACTTTATGGGCGTTATGTGTCATGGAACCCTGATAATAATTGAGATCAGTAGTTCTCAAGCGAATCTGGACATTAGAATCACTTAGTAAGTGTGTGAAGCATGTATCCTTGCCAAGAGCAATTAACTCTGGCTCTTTGGAGGGTGGGAATCTGCAGTAAACAGAATAATGGCCTCCAGAAGATGTTTATGCCCTGATTTTTGGAACCCTTGCTTGGCAAGGATGAGTCCCTTGCTTGGCAGAGGGCAATCAAGGTAACAGATGGGATCAGTGTTGCTAATTGTCTGACCTTCCGTTAGATTATTCTGGAGTGTCCAGGTGGGCCCGGTGTCGTCAGAGGCTTCTTTAGATGGGGTAGAGGGCAGGCGTCTAATGAGTCTGTGTTAGAGTGATGCAGTATGAGAAAGACTCATTCGCTGCAGGCTCTGAAGAGGAGAGGAGGGGGCCACCAGCCCCCAAATCCAGGTAATTTCTGGAAGCCAGAGAAAGCAGGGAAAGAGATTCTCCTCTAGAGCCCCTAGAAGGGAACACAGCCCTCTGACATCGTGGGGGTGCATCCAGTGAGACTCATTTTGGACTTCTGACCTCCCAGATTGTAAGTTAGTATGTTTATATCTATTTGAGCTGCTGAGTTTGTGGGAATTATTTATAGCAGTCATTGAAAATGAATGCAGAGTCCAAGTATGAGTCATTTTTAAGAGCTACAAGATGATCCTCATGTATAGCCAGGGCGAGAGCCCTGAGTTAGAGGAATGGCTGCTCATTGGAATCTCCTAAGAAGACTTTTATCAAACACGTCTGGCACCCATCACCAGGGACTCGATTGACATTCAAAATATTAACTTATTTAATCCCCATAATTCCTTTATAAGATCAGAATTGTTATTACCAGAAGTACTAATTTTTAGTTTTTTGGTCTAACATTACCAATTTCCTAAATGGTGGGCTTCAAACCCACACAGGATGTCTCCCCTGACCGCTCTCACATTAATTTAAACTCTCATGTAGAGCCTATCTTTAAACATCATTAAAATTGGGTATTTTCTGAGTTTCTTTTTCATAGAGAAAGTAGGAAGTTAGAAATGAAAAGTGCCAGAAAAAACAAAAATATAGGTGGGAATAAACTGATGGTTGATGGGCTAATAGTGAGGACTGAGAATAAAGAATATAAAGTCCCTAAGTATTTCAAATAAAATCTGGGGTTTGGGAGGTATAAATGTTACTAAATGCAGCAATATTTAGTGTTATTGAAAGTATTACTCGATTAGAATACATTCATTTCAACAACTAATTTAAAAAGCAAGAGTTGTTTCTGTTCTATGTATTTTCTTCAGGGGAGGAGGTATATATTTATAATTTCCTAGTAGTATATACTTCTAATTCCCTGTGTTGCAGGTGAATTCTTTGCTGTCTGAGCCACCAGGGAAGCCCAGTAATATAATTTAAATAATATAAATAAATGTTAATGCTGCAAGAGGTAAACATCAATTGAGTATTTAATAAGTTAGCTAGGAGTTTTCTAAAACTCAATATACAATATATTATGGTATGTACATATGTTAGGTACCATATGGAAAGCCTGCCTGTTTGCATATCAGATCTCTTCAATTTTTAAAAAGTTAATGGCCATTTAAAATCAACTGAAATGTCAGCATACTTTGACATTTTGGTGACAGCCGTAGGAGAAGCACAAAGACACCAAAACAAAGCTATAAAACCCAGCAGAAGATTATTTATAACACATTCAGAGTTTAAGAGTGAGAAAGGCAAAGATAAACAGCAAAACCAACTTCCTGTGATCAGGTATTTGTCATTTTTGTTCATCCCAATTAAAGACTATGATCCTCGTATACATTAAATCTTGAAAATTTCCAGCCCTCTGTTCCTCTGAGTGTTGTAATGAAAAGATCCCTGAATTAAAGAAAAACACTAGCTACTTGTGTGACAGAGACTATAAACCATTAAGCCAGGGAATTTCTCCTCCCTATAGAGTGAGTTTTTTACTTGCTTTTTTCAATCACAAAGAAATGTTAAAAGTCAAATGCCATGAGTAAGTGATTTTGAAATAGTAAACCAACATATAAACAATTACTCCACACAATGTTCTCTAGTCAGTCTGAAGTGCAAAACTTATCTATCCCTGCATAAAAAGTTACCCCAAAACGTGGTATCTTCAAACAACAGCTGTCACATAGTATCTTATGGTAGAAAACTGTGTTTCCAGTGAATTTTAGGTTCTTTCTTTGTCACAGAATTCCGAGACAAGCAAGGAGGTTAAGAAACTGAGAGTTTGTTTAAGAAGAATGCACCCTCAGAGGGAGAGCAGGCAGACAGATGAGGAGCTGCTGCCCTGGGGTTCTTTGGCAGGCTGGTGATGAGGAGCATACAAGTGAGTTTGGTTCAGTTGCGACCCCACGGACTGCAGCACACCAGGCCTCCCTGTCCATCACCAACTCCAGGAGCCTGCTCAAACTCATGGCCATTAAGTCGGTGATGCCGTCCAACCATCTCATCCTCTGTCATTCCCCTCTCCTCCTGCCTTCAATCTTTTCCAACATCAGAGTCTTTTCAAATGAGTCAGTTCTTTGCATCAGGTGGCTAAAGTATTGGAGCTTCAGTTTTAGCATCAGTCCTTCCAATGAATAGTCAGGCCTGATTTCCTTTAAGATTGATTGGCTTGATATCCTTGCAGTCCAAGGGACTCTCAAAGTCTTCTCCAACACTACAGTTCAACAGCATCAATTGTTTGGGACTCAGCTTTCTTTATGGTCCAACTCTCACATACATATATGACTATTGGAAAAATCATAGCTTTGACTAGATGGACCTTTATTGGCAAAGTAATGTCTCTGCTTTTCAATATGCTGCCTAAGCTTGTCATAGCTTTCCTTCCAAGGAGCAAGTGTTTTTTAATTTCATGGCTGCAGTCACCATCTGCAGTGATTTTGGAGCCCACGAAAATAAAGTCTGTCACTGTTTCCATTGTTTCCCACTGCTGTCTATGGTGTCGCACAGAGTCAGACACGACTGACGTGACTTAGCAGCAGCAGCAGAGAGGGTAACAGGCAGGAAGGCCAGGGGTCTCCAAACAAAGGAAATAGGTTTCAAGTGTCAGACATTTTTTATCTCTCCCATAAGTGGCATGAAGAAACACATTACAAGGGTCAGATTTTTTTCTTCTTCTCCATACAGAATTAAAAGGAGATTTCTCTTAAAATTCTGTGTTGCTATGACGACACCTGGTTCCACACAACAAGCTTCTCTTGTTGTGTGGTTCCACCTGAACTTAACTTTTCTCAAACCTTGAGCTAACCAATGTGTTTTTCTTATAGAATTGTTTTTCTTAAGCTATGTTTATGAAACTATGCATTTGCTTTGGAATTTGCCTGTCTTCAACATGGTTCCATCTAAAACTAACTTTTTTTTTCTTTTCTCAAACCTTGGGCTGATAATAGCTCAATAAACCAGGTGACACACCTTGTGCCATCCTATCTCAAGAGTGGATATTGTGGGAGAGGGGCCTGGTGAAACGCCCTCAGCCTTGAGGTGTCTCTCTTATCTGATTAATAGCTTTCATGTTCTTCGGAAGGAATGATGCTGAAGCTGGAACTCCAGTACTTTGGCTGCCTCATGCAAAGAGTTGACTCATTGGAAAAGACTCTGATGCTGGGAGGGACTGGGGGCAGGAGGAGAAGGGGACGACAGAGGATGAGATGGCTGGATGGCATCACTGACTCGATGGACATGAGTTTGAGTGAACTCCGGGAGTTAGTGATGGACAGGGAGGCCTGGCGTGCTGCAGTTCATGGAGTCACAAAGAGTCGGACACGACTGAGCGACTGAACTGAACTCAGTGGGCATAAAACATCTGGCTAAAGACTAGCAGGGGGGCACTCTTTCTACCCCCTTTTGATGTCTATGTCAGAAGCTTTGTCTATCTCTTTTATACTTTAATATACTTTGTCACACAAAAGCTCTGAGTGATCAGGCCTCGTCATTGGCCCCAGATTGAATTCCTCTCCTCTGGAGGCCAAGAATCCTGGTGTCTTTCATGGCTCAGCAACAACCTTTCAGTGTGATAGGACCAGATGCCATGATCTTCGTTTTGTGAATGTTGAGTTTTAAGCCAGCTTTTTCACATTCTTCATTCACTTTCATCAATAGGCTCTTTAGTTCTTCGCTTTTTGCTATACGGGTGGTGTCATCTGCATATCTGAGGTTATTGATATTTCTCCTGGAAATCTTGATTCTAGTTTGCACTTCATCTAGCCTGGCATCTCACATGATTTACTCTGCATTAGAAGTTAAATGCAAGCTGGTTATGAGGGGCATACAAGTGAAGAGGCAGAATATTCACTAGAGAAGGGGATCTAGTCTCTGATTTTTATCCAAGCTCCATCTTCTGGAAGGGAGGAGGATTTTCATTATATAGCTTAGATCGGAAGTGTCATGGCCTCAGTGTATGATGAGTGCTTCTTATCTGTGAGGCTAATGTTAACAGTAATGAAAGCACAAGGAACAACAGGTTACATTTAAATGTTTCATGTTTTTTAATAATTTAATTTATTTATTGGTTATGCTGGTTCTTTGTTGCTGTGTGGGTTTTTCTCTAGTTGCAGCGAGCAAAGGCTACTCTTTGATTGCAATGTATGTGGGCTTCTCATTGCAGTAGCTTCTCTTGTTGTGTGGCATGGGCTTTAGGGTATGTATGCTTCAGTAGTGGCTGCTCTCAGACCCTAGAGCACAGGCTCAATAGTTTGTGACACATGGGCTTAATTGTTACGTTGCATATGGGGTCTTCTCTGATCGTGGTTCAAACCCATGTCTCTTGCATCATGGATCAAACCCAGGTTTCCCACATTGCAGGCAGATGCTTTACCAGCTGAGCCACAAGGGAAGCCCAAGAATGCTGGAGTGGGTAGCCTATCCCTTCTCTGGCAGATTTTTCTGACCCAGGAATCAAACCAGGGTCTCCTACATTGCAGGAGGATTCTTTACCAGCTGAGCTATCAGGGATGCTTTCATTGGCAGATGGATGAATTCTTTACCACTGAGTCACCAGGGAAGCCCAATCAGGTTACATTTTATAACTAGGAGATTCCCACCTTTCCCTACCTTTCTTTGTGTGCTTCCAGAACATTCATCATCCAAAATGTGTTGTTTCCTGTCACTCTGGAGGTTCCTGCTTTTCTTTGCCTATGGACCCCTGCTGCTTGCAAGATGCATGATTTCCTGTTAGCTGGCCCCCTTTGCTCTGCTCCTATCTAGCTACCTGCCTGCTGTAACATCTGGCTTAATTCTGTCTCCTGCTTCAGGGTCTCTCACTGCTACAGTGAAGATATCTGCAGTGGTTATAGTCATCTCAAGGTTCAAATTGTGAAGAGTATGTTTCCAAGCCCTGTTCCTCCCAGGTTATTGGACTGAGAGCCTCAATTTCTCACTCTCTGTTGTCTGTAGGCTGTGTACAATTCCTTGGTACATGTGAAAGTGTTAGCTCCGCAGTCTTGTCTGACTCTTTAGAACCCTATGCACTGTAGCCCACCAGGCTCCCCTGTCCATGGAGTTCTCCATGCAACAACACTGGAGTGGGTTGCCATTCCCTTCTCAGGGGAACTTCCTGATCCAGAGATTGAACCTGAGTCTCCTGCATACAGACCTATTCTTTACCACTTGCGCCACGGGTTTCTCCTATATGGCATCATGATTCATCAATGTTTGCAAGCCTAGAAGGCAATAGAAAGAGTCCAGAAAGATGGAAGTTAAAATCATTTGTAACCTAACTGTAGAACTGATATCTTATTATTTGGCCTTTCCTTTTCCTGAAAAGCAAGTTGCTAGGTCTGTCTCATACTCGAGGGGAGGT
The DNA here is from genome assembly GCA_006410635.1 of Cephalophus harveyi. Taxonomy (NCBI): domain Eukaryota; kingdom Metazoa; phylum Chordata; class Mammalia; order Artiodactyla; family Bovidae; genus Cephalophus; species Cephalophus harveyi. Next base: position 107,417 of record SJYT01037796.1, read on the forward strand.
GATTCTTTGATGGTGTGGATAATAGGAGGTGAGGGTCATTTTGAAAGCTGCCTGTTATGTGGGCTGTCTCTCATTCCTTGGACATAACCTTGGCTTGGTTCTCCCAGTTTGGGGAGTTACTGTTGGGGGATTTCTTTCCTTATAAGTTCCCTCAAACCCAGCTCAATGTTCAAGGTCCAACTCAATTATGATACCTTTGGTGTGTGTGTGAGTTCCCTTGAATCTTCAGTTAGATGGCATCTTTCCAATGTCTAGATTCCCAAAGTATTTGACATTCATCTCCTGCTTATCTCACATGGTCTCTTGATTTTTGTAATACAGTCATAGCATTCAGGTATATCCATTCTTGTCTTGGCCAAAGATTTCAAAACGTTTTTCTGTAACAGCATATGGTAAAACCCAAATGAACTTTTTGACTATTCCCAATATAAGGCCCCTAAAGTCAGGAATTGGGTCTAATACTGCTTTGTATTCTCCCATGGGGCAAAGGACAGTCATGACTATAAAATGAGCAGTCTATACACTCTTACGGAATTGAGGTCATTTTTAAGGAAAAGGTTAAGATCAGCTGTATTTTGATCTTCTTTCTGATGAAGGCTTACATGAAGCCACCAAGAATCAATCAATAATACCAGGTCTGAAATAGCTTAAGTTCAGGCATCTCTGCCAGTTTCTTGTTTTCTCAAAGGACATTGATGGTCTGCCCTCCTAATGGCTTGATTCATTAAGAGTGTGGACTTGAAGAAAATAATGGAACCATTTGACCTTAACAAGGTCCTAGATTTTCTGGCACCTATGCATGAGAAATACACACTATTGTTCCAAGAGTTTTTCTATGGCTACATGCTTCTTTATTATAATGTTCTATAGCAAGCTTAATTTTAAGGCACTATTTCCCTTGAGCAAGAAGTCTTAATAAGAAATCTTTCATTTACATTAACTTATTTAAAAAAACTTATTATATGGGTAATATTTTTTAACCATACCCTGTTTGTATGCAAATAGACCTACCCTCCAAAGAAATCACTTGGATAATAGCCTGGATAAAAAAGTGTCTGGGGATTCATAAAATTATATTGGCACGGTAGAGCCTGAGTAAGAATTTCTACTCCTTTAGGATATTTATTTTTATAAAGTTTGGCCTAAATATCCTTATCATTATTATATTGCAAGGTAATGGAAGAATAATTCATTTCAGTTCAAAAGATTTCAGAAGTTTCACTGGCCTTTACTCCAGAAAACTTAAGTGCCTTGATAATTTATTGAATCTGGCCCCTATGGGTTTTGGTTGAGGCTCAATTCTACTCCTAGTTTTCTTTACTAAACTTAATTCAAAGAAGGCTTGGGGAGAGCACATTTTAGGGTGACTTGCTGTTAAGTTATCTAGAAATCCCTTCTTCAGCCTCCCCCATCCTACACACTACTTGTCATTACCATTTATTCTGGGGAGAATTTCAGGAGGTCTGGACTAAATTTGGCTCTTTTTCAAGGCTCTCCCCAGTCAGTAGTCCCTGTGTAGGAAATGACCGGTGTTTGCAGTTAAATTTCTGGCTAAGCAAATAGGACTTAATCCATTTGTTCAGTGGTCCATGTATTCTAAAGCATCATGGGGTTTGATTCAATGTGCCGAGCGCCAAGTCACAGTAAGCATTTATCTTTCCTGTGATATTTTGCTGCATTTTATGCTCTGATGTATGGAGTAGAGAAATTGTAAATTGATTGAAAAGTAAAATTGAGAAAAAAAATTCAGGAGATAAGGTTTTAGTTCAGGCCACATTCATTACATTGTTGATGTAATTATATTATCCTTTCATTCATTTGATGAAAAATACTTGTGCATTACTGAGTTGAACACTGTTTTAGGCAATGAGATCAAGCAGTGAACCAAAAATGTCCTAGCTCTCATGGATCGTATATTTAGTCTGGAAATGAATAATGAACAAATAATCAAGTAGACTTGTTATTGAGTCCAAGTTCGCTATGCTTGCTGCACAACAGGCCAAGTGCTGAGGCAAGAAAAACAAGTTTATTTGGAAAGTAGCTGACTGAGAAGATGGCAGGCTAGTTCCTTAAAACAATCTCTGGGGTCTGGACACCAGGTTCATTTATAGATGAGAGATGGGGAGAGGTGAGGAAGCAAAATAAAAGGGCCATTAATCTTGCAAACATCTCCCAGAATGGCAAGCCTCAGGCAGGACACATGTTAATTTCTCCCTTCTTGCCATCTACAGGTGGACAGGGTTCTGAACAAAGGCACTTTAGTTTAACAGTCAGGCAGAGGGGCAAGATTCTCTGAGGCAAGCCATTCTGTATGATTATAATAACAAGAGCAATGCAAAGCAAGTCAAATAAGCAATTCCATCATGGGGTCAGAACTGGCTTCCTCCCTGCAATGTACTGACTTTAGGCCAGTTGATGATAAGTGGGATGCAAAAATAAATAAATATACAAGTAAAGCTTGTAAAGCAAGAGAGTAACAGTTGGAGGTGAGTTGTGTGCTGTTTTAGATAGGACATCCTGTGAGCAGTGACTTGAAGAAAGCAAGAGAGGGCATTTATATGAATTTGGGGAAGGGGTAGGTTCTGAAAGCAGCAGAAAGTACACAGACACTGAGGTGGGGAAATTGTGCTTTAAAAGCATTAAGGGGCTTCCCTGGTAACTCAGGTGCACCAGGACACAAGAGAAAGGAACAGTTACCCCACAGGAGACTTGCCTGTGGGTGTCTGGGAGTCTCTGGCAAAGGCATGGGTTGGTGGTGGCCTGCTACAGGGTTGGGGGCCTGGACTGTAGCAGTACATGCAAGGGATCTTTTGAAGGAGGTCACCATTATCTTCCTTACCTCCACCATAGTTTGGCCCCAGGTAAATAACAGGGAGGGAACACAGCTCCACCCATCAAGAGAAAATTGGATTAAAGATTTACTGAGCATGGCCCCACCCAGTATCCCCCTCAGTCAGTCTATCCCATCAGGAGCTTTCATAAGCCTCTTATCCTTTGCCATCAGAGGGCAGACAGACTGAAAACCACAATCACAGAAAACTAACCAATCTAATAACAAGGACTACAGCCTTGTCTAACTCAGTGAAACTATGAGCCATGATGTGTAGGGCAACCCAAGATGGACGGATCATGGTGGAGAGTTCTGAAAAATGTAGTCTACTGGAGAAGAGAATGGCAAACCACTTCAGTATTCCTGCCTTGGGAACCCTATGAACAGTGTCAAAAGGCAAAAATATAGAACACTGAAAGATGAACTCCCCAGGTTGGCAGGTGCCCAATATGCTACTGGAGATAGGTGGAATAATAACTCCAGAAAGAGTGAAAAGACGGAGCCAAAGCAAAAACCACACCCAGTCGTGGATGTGACTGATGATGGAAGCAAGGTCTGATGCTATAAAGAGCAATATTGCATAGAAACCTGGAATGTTAGGTCCATGAATCGAGGCAGATTAGAAGTGATCAAACAGGAGATGCCAAGAGTGAACGTTGACATTTTAGGAATCAGTGAATTAAAATGGACTGGAATGGGTGAATTTAACTCAGATGACAGTTGTATCTATTACCGTGGGCAAAGTCCCTTAGAAGAAATAGAGTAGCCATCATAGTCAACAAGAGTCTGAAATGCAGTACTTGGATGGGATCTCAAAAATGACAGAGTGATCTCTGTTCATTTCCAAGGCAAACTATTCAAAATCACAGTAATCCAAGTCTATGTCCTGGCCAGCAATGCTGAAGAAGCTGAAGTTGAATGGTTCTGTGAAGACCTATAAGACCTTCTAGAAGTAACACCCCAAAAAGATGTCCTTTTCATTATAGGGGACTGGAATGCGAAAGTAGGAAGTCAAGAAACATCTGGAATAACAGGCAATTTTGACCTTGGAGTATATCATGAAGCAGTGAAAAGGCTAATAGAGTTTTGCAAAGAGAACACACTAGTCATAGCAAACACCCTCTTCCAACAACACAAGAGAAGACTCTGCACGTGGACATCACCAGATGGTCAATATCAAAATCAGATTGACTATATTCTTTGTAGCCAAAGATGGAGAAGCTCTATACAGTCAGCAAAAAACAAGACCAGGAACTGCTGCTGCTGTTAAGTCACTTTAGTCATGTCCGACTCTGTGTGACCCCAGAGATGGCAGCCCACCAGGCTCCCCTGTCCCTGGGATTCTCCAGGCAAGAACACTGGAGTGGGTTGCCATTTCCTTCTCCAATGCATGAACGTGAAAAGTGAAAGTGAAGTCGCTCAGTTGTGTCCGACTCTTAGCGACCCCATGGACTGTAGCCTACCATGCTCCTCTGTCCATGGGATTTTCCAGGCAAGAGTACTGGAGTGGGGTGCCATTATCTTCTCCAGACCAGGAGCTGACTGTGGCTCATATCATCAACTCCTTATTGGCAAATTCAGACTTAAATTGAAGAAAGTAGGGAAAACCACTAGACCATTCAGGTATGACCTAAATCAAATCCCTTATGATTACACCGAAGAAGTTAGAAATAGATTTAAGGGACTAGATCTGATAGAGTTTCTGATGAGCTATGGACAGGGGTTTGTGACATTGTACAGGAGACAGGGATCAAGACCATCCCCAAGAAAAGGAATTGGAAAAAAGCAAAGTGGTTGTCTGAGGAGGCCTTACAAATAGCTGTGAAAAGAAGAGAAGCCAAATGCAAAGGAGAAAAGGAAAGATATACCCATTTGAATGCAGAGTTCCAAAGAATAGAAGGGAGAGATAAGAAAGCTTTTCTCAGTGACCAGTGCAAAGAAATAGAGGAAAACAATAGAATGGGAAAGACTAGAGATCTCTTCAAGAAAATTAGAGATACCAAGGGGATATTTCATGCAAAGATAGGGTGAATAAAGGACAGAAATTGTATGGACCTAAGAAACCCAAGTAAGATGGTAGGTGTTGTAAGAGGGCATCAGAGGGCAGACACACTGAAACCATACTCACAGAAAACTAGTCAATCTAATCACACTAGGACCACAGCCTTGTCTAACTCAGTGAAACCAAGCCATGCCCGTGGGGCAACCCAAGACAGGCGGGTCATGGTGGAGAGGTCTGACAGAATGTGGTCCACAGGAGAAGGGGATGGCAAACTACTTCAGTATTCTTGCCTTGAGAACCCCATGAACAGTATGAAAAGGCAAAATGATAGGATACTGAAAGAGGAACTCCCCAGGTCAGTAGATGCCCAATATGCTACTGGAGATCAGTGGAGAAATAACTCTAGAAAGAATGAAGGGATGGAGCCAAAGCAAAAACAATACCCAGCTGTGGATGTGACTGGTGATAGAAGCAAGGTCTGATGCTATAAAGAGCAATATTGCATAGGAACCTGGAATGTCAGGTCCATGAATCAAAGCAAATTGGAAGTGGTCAAACAAGAGATGGCAAGGGTGAACGTCAACATTCTAGGAATCAGCAAACTAAAATGGACTGGAATGGGTGAATTTAACTCAGATGACTATTTTATCTACTACTGCGGGCAGGAATCCCTCAGAAGAAATGGAGTAGCCATCATGGTCAACAAAAGAGTCCGAAATGCAGTACTTGGATGCAATCTGAAAAACGACAGAATGATCTCTGCTTGTTTCCAAGGCAAACCATTCAATATCACAGTAATCCAAGTCCATGCCCCAACCAGTAACGCTGAAGAAGCTGAAGTTGAGCGGTTTTATGAAGACCTATAAGACCTTTTAGAACTAACACCCAAAAAAGATGTCCTTTTCATTATAGGGGACTGGAATGCAAAAGTAGGAAGTCAAGAAACACCTGGAGTTACAGGCAAATATGGCCTTGGAATGCGGAATGAAGCAGGGCAAAGACTAATAGAGTTTTGCCAAGAAAATGCACTGGTCATAGCAAACACCCTCTTCCAACAACACAAGAGAAGACTCTACACATGGACATCACCAGATGGTCAACCCCGAATTCAGATTGATTATATTCTTTGCAGCCAAAGATGGAGAAGCTCTATACAGTCAACAAAAACAAGACCAGGAGCTGACTGTGGCTCAGATCATGAGCTCCTTATTACCAAATTCAGACTCAAATTGAAGAAAGTAGGGAAAACCACTAGATCATTCAGGTATGACCTAAATCAAATCCCTTATGATTATACAGTGGAAGTGAGAAATAGATTTAAGGGCCTAGATCTGATAGATAGAGTGCCTGATGAACTATGGAATGAGGTTCGTGACATTGTA
>SJYT01037796.1:120055-131139 GCA_006410635.1 Cephalophus harveyi
GGCTGGATGGCATCACTGACTCGATGCATATGAGTTTGGGTGAACTCCCGGAGTTGGTGATGGACAGGGAGGCCTGGCGTGCTGCGATTCATGGGGTTGCAAAGAATCAGACACGACTGCGTGACTGAACTGAACTGAACTGATCCTACATCCAATTCCAATTGTGTAACTAACAAAATCCACAATATTTAACAATTTCCCTGAGCAATGGGGTATGAAATCACCAAGACCTTTTACCTAGAAAATAGGTGGAAAATGAATTTTATAGTCTGGGTGTGTGTTTGATTTTCCATGAAGAGTTTCGTCAGTCCTTTTCTTCTCATGAATAAATATTCATCTCAACCACAGAAAGTTCATCTCTCATTTTCATCATCAACAAGGAAATATGGAAAGTGGGAGGGAATATGGATCCCTAAATATCTATAGTAATTTAAGGCAATTAGACAATCAATCAGTAAATTAATTTTGACATACACATTTTGAGAAAGCAGTCTTGGGTCATACTTATTTAATCAGTTGATGAGGTCATTAACCCTCCTGTTTGCTTCTTGCATGCAAAACTCCTCTCAAAATACTTCTACACAAGCATAGGAAAATTCACATATGTGCATATGCTCACAAAGTAAATGAATAAAAAACAAAACCCAGAATCTAGGTACTGTCTGATATCTACTTAAAATAAAAGATTCAAAACTGGAGGTTTTTGGATGAATCATGAGACTTTGCCTAATAATTTATCAGAACTGAAATTCTGGATTTTTTTCAAAATCAATGTGAAAAAGTGATTAAACAGATACAGTGCAAAGGGTCTTAGTCTGCGCTTGCCTGTGTTATCTTGCAGCAACCATGTAGGGTATTTTGATCCATATTTTTCACATGAAGCTGCGATTCAGAGAAATTCAGTAAGTTGTACAAAGTCACAGAGTTGTGGGAGGTCAGCTAACTGGCTAAAGTCACTCAGGCCATTAATGCCATTGTTGTTTAGTCGCTAAGTCACAACCAACTCTTTTGTGACCCCATGGACTGCAGCCCGCCAGGCTTCTCTGTCCGTGGAATTCTCCAGGCAAGAATACTGGAGTGGGTTGCCGTTTCCTTCTTCAGGGGATCTTCCTGACCCAGGGACTGAACCTGCATCTCCTGTGTTGGCAGGCGGATTCTTTACCACTGAGCCACCAGGGAAGCCCATTAGTGGGGTTGTGGGCATGCGTGCCAAGTCGCTTCAGTCATGTCTGACTCTTTGAGACCCTATGGACCACAGCCCGCCAAGTTCCTCTGTCTCTAGGCAAGAATACTGGAGTGAGTTGCTATGCCCTTCTCCAGGGAATCTTCCCAACCCAGGGATCGAAGCCATTTCTCCAGCACCTCCTGCATTGGCAGGTGGATTCTTTACCAGTGAGCCACCAGAGGAGCCCATTAACGGGGCTACTCTGCTTCAAATGCAGGCATTCAGCTTCCAAGGTTAGAAGACTGTCTGCAAACCACAATTGTCTCTAAAAGGCCTGACCCCGCCACTTGGGGAGCCAACATCAGACACACTTTAGATTCATCTGGTGAGCTTTCCAAACCGCCGAGGCCCAGGTTTCCCCCTGCTTCCCCAGAGACAGCAAATGATATGGCCTGGGATCCGGGATTGGTATGAACTGGAGGAATTCAGCTTCATGTACATCCCCTGGTGATCCTGTGCTAATTTCCAAAGCTGCATATTATCCTGGGAAAGGCAGTGAAGTTTTTTTGAGCATTTGCTATGTCCCAGCTAGTGGGTTTTGAATAAGGACGTGAAATAAGAAAATCAGGGCTACTTCCCTTTAGGACGTACCAGCCACACATGCAGGAGACGACGACCGGTCAGAGGACAACAGATGCAGCTGACAGCAGACTGAAATTAACTAGCAGGAGATCTAATAAACCGGACAGACCCAAACTGGGATTAGATACCCCACTAGCAGGCACCTAGACCTGTGCCCACCCACAGGGAAAGGCCCTGTGTTTGCACGGTGCTTCCATTTGCTTTTTGGTAGTTTGGACAGCTCACCCTGTTTTATTTAGAAAATTTCTATCAGATACATACATTGAGGGTTTTTTTGTGACTAACCGAACACCCAACGGAAAAGACACGGTGTTTCTCATAACAAGCACCTAGGGGTGGGAGGTCCAGGGCAGGGAGAGTCCGCCTCTCTGCCCCACCCTCCTTCATCTCGTCTCTAAGTCAAAGGAAGGCCAGCAGTCCTCCAGTCCTCCCGTAACTGATGACTAACCGAACACCCAACGGAAAAGACACGGTGTTTCTCATAACAAGCACCTAGGGGTGGGAGGTCCAGGGCAGGGACAGTCCGCCTCTCTGCCCCACCCTCCTTCATCTCGTCTCTAAGTCAAAGGAAGGCCAGCAGTCCTCCAGTCCTCCCGTAACTGCTTTGGGCAGGAAGAATAGGAAATGCTAAAGAGGAAGATGTTTCTTAGCAACACGTGACCTTTGTATTAGTGAACGGAAGCTTCCTGCAGGTGTCGCACCTTGTCTCATAGGCTAGAACTCCGTCAACGAGGCCACTTCTAGAAACTGGGATATTGAGCACGTTAGTTTTGCAGCCTCTAGCATGCAGGAAAGCAAGAGAGAAGGGAAATGGGGACATTTTCATGTGTCACATTTGAAAATCTGTCAGTTTTAATTTTTTAAAAATAAAATTGATATATAAGCTTCCTATGGCTGCTATAATACAGCACCACAAACTCTGTGCCTTCAAACAAATTTAGTGCCTTACAGCTCTGGAGGCGCGTTTGGAATGAAAGGAACAAGACTGTTTTCCTTCTGGAGGCTCTCGGGTAGGGGTGAAATCTATTCCTTGCCTTTTCCAGCTCCTTGAGGGCGCTCCTATTCCTTGGCTGATGCCCACATCCTAGCCCTCTGCCCAGGACATCACATCTCCTCTGACTCTGACCCTCTTCCTTCCCTCTTAAAAGGACCCTTGTGATTACACTGGCCACTCAGATAATTCAGAATAAACTTCATGTCCCCAAATCCTTAATTTAATTGCATCTGCAAGGTCCCCTTCGCCCTGTTAGGTAGCTTATTCACAGGTTCTGGGGATTAGGATGTGGGGGCATTATTCTGCCTCCCACACATAATGTTGTTCAGTCGATCAGTCGTGTCTGACTCTTTGCGACCCCATGGACTGCAGCACACCAGGCTTCCCCATCCTTCACTATCTCTGGAGTTTGCTCAAATTCATGTCCATTGAGTCGGTGATGCTGCCCAACCATCTCATGGTCTGTTGCCCTCTTCTCCTCCTGCCTACAATCTGTCCCAACGTCAGGGTCTTTTCCAATGAGTCAGTTCTTTGCATCAGGTGGTCAACGTATGGTTTTAATGATGAAATAGACTTTCATTGAAACAGGAGTCCCTCCCACCCCTACCTCAGTCCACTCCCTTAGTAATTTACTTCTGTTGTTCTAAAGAACAGGTCATCATCTCCTGACTTCCTACACTGGGAGAGGAGAGGTCTGCTCTCTTCTCCTCTTCCCATCCCAGCCCACCCGGCCGGCCATTGTGAAAGGCTGGCAACCAGAATCTTGGTAAAACACTCAGCACAGGCACTCGGGGATGCTCAGCGAAAGAAATGCCTCATTATCCTTCAAAAGTTAATGAAAAACGCAGACTCTAGACCCAGTTTTACAAAACGCCGCACCTGCTTTTCCTGCTCTAGGAGATCCTGGAAGAGTTTCCACTGCTGGCTCCGGAAGCGGTCCGACTTCTCCAGCTGCCGAGTTGAGTTCTCCTGGGCCTCCTGCCTCAGGTATTCACACTCTGCCTGGGAGAGGTTGGTCACACGGGGGAGCGTCTGCAGGAACAGGATGTCCACAAACTTCTGGAACGTTTCCATGGTGCTGCAGTACAGCTCCTGAAGCCGAGAGCCACAAGACGGAGTTACAAATCATGGTCTCACCCTGGGCAGGGCCAGGGTCTCCCAACAAGACACAGAGGCAACCCAGTGAAGGGAATTGTCAAATCACACACGTGTGTGCAAATGGGCACGTGCACAAACACACACAAAATCTTGGGAAATACCGGCTGCCTTCCAGCCCCCTCACCCACACCCAGTCAAGCCCCAGACCTGCCCCCTGACCCAGTGACCCCTTACTCACTGGCATCTCCTCTAAACCTCCATCCAGATTATGTTCACAGCCCCTCCCTGGTCTCCCTGCCTCCCTCCATCCTCCGCATTTAGGTGAGTTATTTGCAGAAGCACAGCCCTTTCATTTCCAGTTCAAAAATACCGTGGAGGGATTCTCTTTCCATTGCAATCAGAATTACCTAGCAGGGCTTCAAGGCAGTCCTGACTCACTAGTCACCATTCTGCTCCTTCATCCCACCTCCCCCACTCCATTCTCTCTCTAAAAATGTATCTTTTTAATTGTGAAAAATAAAAGCATATAGATAATAATATATTAAACATTCTGAATCCACCATTCAGTTTTCTTTTTTCCTCCAGATTAAAAACACTAAAACTTGCAGGTTAAGTTGGAACCCTTTAAGTTCCCTCTGTAATTCTTTTCCCCTCTCACCTAGCCTCCTCAGAATCAGCCATCCTCATGAATTCAGCATCTCTGTCTCCAATTTAGATGTCTATACTTTCACTATATGTGATGTCCACAAACGTGGCTTTTGGTGTGCTGTTAATTCACATAAATGACATCTCACTGCATGTTTCATTATACAGATACTTTTCAAGCCTCTACACTTGGCCCCACCTCCAGACACTTGCACATCTGAAATGGACTCCTCTTCATCCTGCAAAACCCTTACAAAAAATCCCTTCTCTGTGAAGTCTTGCCTGGGCCACTAAGACTAACAAGGGCATTTCTGACCCTGGGCTCCTGCAGCTCTTTGGTTAGCCCCACCAGGGCATCAAAACTACAATTCATCTGTCAGTCCTCCTGGACCACAACTGTCTGAGAGTGGCTGCACCATACTCCATACCTACGTCTCACATCCTCCCAGATCAACCACATGACTGCAGTTTCTGAATGCATCACTCACCAACAGGACACAGAATGCCCATTCCCGCTTCTCCATCTAGGAACTCCCTACATGTGCTCCAAATTCTATTTGAGGTTTCCTCTTCAGAGAGGTGTCCTGACCACAGGGCTTTTTGTGGACATTAGTTCTTTGATTATCCTTTTCATGGACTAGACCATGAGGTTTCTCAAGAACAAAGTCTTATTACTTTAGCATCTATAGTGCCTAGAAGAGTACCTGGCAAATATCAGGTAATAATATTAAACTTGTTAATAATTATGAATTCTTACTGTGTGCCAGAGTGTCATAAACACATGTCTTGCATAATATCATTCATCCAATAGTCCAGTGTAGATGTCCTATTATAATTACAATTGTTTTATAGACAAGAAAAATAAGACCCAGAGAAAAGAAGTAGCTGGACATTTGTAGAGTGTGGATTCTGACTACTGGACTATTGGACTCATGCTCTTAACTTGTATGGTATGAGGATAATTGTTTTTTTCTTTTTTTTGGAAAAAAATTCTTGGCATCTCATCTGGTGTACCTAGTTTATACTTGGTGGGCTCAATGAATGTAAGTTAAATTTAACTCTGTGTTAATTAAACCCAATGACCATGCATGCATGCTCAGTCATGTCTGACTCTTTGTGACCCCATGGACTGTAGCCCCCAGGCTTCTCTGTCCATGGGATTATCCAGGCAAGAATACTGGCTTGGGTTGCCATTTCCCCCTCCAGAGGATCTTTCTGACCCAGGGATTGAACCCGAGTCTCCAGCATCCCCTGCATTGGCAGGTGATTCTTTACCACTGAGACACCTGGGAAGCCCAAACTCAGTGACTACCATGCTCTAAAAAGCCCATGGCCAAACTGAACTTTGTTTGGAATAAAGTGCCCATGAGAGGGGCATAAGGGATCCACATCCTTTTAGAAGACTTAGAGATCCTACTTCTGATAGTGGCCACGCAGGTAGTTTGAACCAGTTTTTCCCACTGAGGATGAATGTTTTTAAAAAGCTGGACAAAATATTTATTAAACCATCATAAAAGTCCCAAAGAGCTAACAAGGAAGTATAGAGTGTAGGGTCCAAGGTCTGGGAGAAGATGGTGTCAGAGAAGCGTGCCCAGCCTTTGGGCTGCATTTATATACAGGGTGTAGGTCAATCCAAGGGACATGCCTGCACAGCTGATGGACCCTGGACAGCCTCTGGTAGTTGAAAGGACAGAAGGTAAATCATTCCATGCCAAGGATTGGGAACCCAAAAGCTGCAATACAGAAACATGAGTGAAATGGAAGGAAATCAGATCTGATAGGTTTAAACACACAGCAACCTGGAGTCCGTTCATGTGGGTGGCCCAGTGTATTTCAAGTTTAGGCCTTGAATGAAGGGGATTCTAGATCATTCGAGACCCAGTCATCTGGCAGAAGCAAAGAAAAAAAATCTTCTTTGGAGAAGGAGAACATCACTGTATGTCTGAAAATATTTTTATAAACAATGTACAAATGTGAGATAAGGCATACAGTGAAAAATACATGAGTGCGCAAGGAGCACAAAAGGAGACGAGAATGCAAGGAGAGTACACGAGGAGACAGGAGCATGACCAAAGAGGTACACAACAACAGACGCGCAAACCCGCAGGCTGCGGAGCACAGCACACAGACTCCAGAGCTGGTGCTCCCTGTGCTTCTGATTTTAAAAGCCACTCTTAAACCCTAAAGCAAAGACCTGGAGATGACAAAAAGTAATGCTATTGTTTCTTTTTTAAAATTAGAACTTCTAGAATTGAAGAACACTGTCCAATAATAGGAACCCAATGCAAAGGTTTCATTGCAGCTGAGATGCAGTTGAAGAGAGAATATGTACAGGAAGACAGATTAGGAGAAAATCTAGACAAAGTAAAGAGAGGCTAAAGGATGGAAAATATGGAGGAGAAGATGAAGGCTAAAAGATACAGTAAGAAAGTCCCACATGTTTAACTGGAGTCCCTGCAGGAAGGAAGGCAGAGTTCAGACAGAAGTCATATTTGAAGTGACAGTGGGTGAGAAATCTCTCAAAACTGATGAAACAAATTTACAGATGAGGAAACTGAGGCTTCATCTGTACATGTGGAAGGGAGGTTAAATAAATTGTGTTATTCACCCATAGGACCCTGTTGGCCAGGCTTCACCACACATGATCTAACCATGATGCTCTTAGATGAATTTTTCTAACAATGAATGAATGAGACTATAACTAGTACCTAATAAACACAAGGTCACTTTTTGCTACATTAATGGTAGATAAAATAGTCTTTAGGAAAAAAAAAGCTCCTCTCGAGACAAAGGGGAGCAGTTCATAATATCAAAAGGTTTAATTTGCCAGAAAGATGCAAAGTTTCTAAATTTATATGCATTTAATGAAAAAAAATGAAGGTGTCAGTCACTCAGCTCTGTCTGACTCTTTGTGACTCCAAGGACTATAGCCCACTGGGCTCCTCTGTCCATGGAATTCTCCAGGCAAGAACACTGGAGTGGGTTGCCATTCCCTTCTCCAGGGGATCTTCCCAACCCAGGGACTGAACCCAGGTCTCCCACACTGCAGGCAGATTCTTTACTGTCTGAACCAGGCATTATCCAAGTCAATACAATTTGCCACATTAATAAAATAAAGCAGAAAAGTATAATGTTAATTATGGGAATAAATGAAGAAAAAAGTATTTCACAAATTGTAGTTTCCATGCAGAAGAAACGCTCTTAGCAAAATAGGAAATGGAGGGAAGCTTTCTTAATCTGAAAAAATCTATAGCAAACATTTCACCTGAGGGTAGAAACTACAAAGCAATATTAAGGAAAATTAATAAGACAAAGACAGGATACACCATGTTTGTAGACTGAAAGATTTGATATTGTAAAGACGTTCATCCTCACCAACTTGATCTATAAATTCAAAATGCTAATCAAATTGGGGGCTATGTCAGTAACTTTGTAGAATATAGATTGAAGCTGCACATAACTCTTGAATCCAACAATTCTGCTCTTAGGTATAAGTCCAGGATAAATAGGTGCATGTGTGTATCAAACAGCATCCACAAGAAAGTTCTTGTCAGCAGAATGTGTGACAGTCTAAAATAAGAAGCTACACAAATGTCCGTCAACAGTAGGATGGATAAATGGTGGTGTATTTATACAGTGAAATACTACAGACCAGTGAGGAAGAATGAATATTGCTGCACACGACAATACAGAGAAATCTCACAAGGCACAAAGCTTGTCTCACCATACAAAGTTGAGCGACGCAAACCTAACATGATATACAATCCCATTCCCATAAAAGCAAAGACCAAATTTCCATGTAAGCCAGGATCTGGCTCCTGTGAGCAGGGAGGAGACTGGGACAGTGAGGAGGTATGAGGGGGTTCAGGGATCCTGGCCAAGATCTCTTTCTCGATCTGGACAGAGGTTACATAGATGTGTTTTTAATCATCATTTGCTAACATGTAAGTTTATGTGTTATCTATTTATTTGTATCTGTTACACTTCACAATAAAAATGGTTTAATAATATGGGAGTGACTTACATTTTCTTCCAGCCTCCGGAAATCCCAATTTCCTGCCAGGCAGGAGACAGATTTTGAACATCTGATTCTCCTACCTTGGTATCTATCATCCCGTAGCAGTGGCTGTGGACACTAAGACATACCTTTTTCTTTTTGGTTCATGATTGTCAAACTACAAAAATATGCTGTTTGTAAAATCAAGAACTAAAATCACTGCAGATGGTGACTGCAGCCATGAAATTAAAAGACACTTGCTCCTTGGAAGAAAAGCTATGACCAACCTAGACAGCATATTAAAAATCAGAGACATTACTTTGCCAACAAAGGTCCATCTAGTCAAGGCTACGGTTTTTCCAGTGCTCATGTATGGACGTGAGAGTTGGACTATAAAGAAAGCTGAGCGCCGAAGAATTGATGCTTTTGAACTGTGATGTTGAAGACTCTTGAGAGACCCTTAGACTGCAAGGAGATCTAACCAGTCCATCCTAAAGGAAATAAGTCCTGAATATTCACTGGAAAGACTGATGATGAAGCTGAAACTCCAATACTTTGGCCACCTGATGCGAAGAACTGACTTATTGGAAAAGACCCTGATGCTGGGAAAGATTGAAGGTGGAAGAAGGGGATGACAGAGGATGAGATGGCTGGATGGCATCACCGACTTGATGGACATGAGTTTGAGTAAGCTCTGGGAGTTGGTGATGGACAGGGAAGCCTGGCATGCTGCAGTCCACAGAGTCGCAAAGAATAGGATGCGACTGAGTGACTGAACTGAACTGAAATTCAAGAAAGGTGAATTTTGTAAAAGCTACATGGTTCACTAGTCGAGGCTCTTTCTAATTAAAAAAAACTCCCAAAACGTGCTGGATCCTGTCTGCTCCCTCGACAGAGACACATCGGCATCATTGTCACATGCTCTGACAGGTCACAAATCACAGCACTTCCACTTTACACTGAGATGTAACCTTTGGGATGCTGATTCATTCTGTGCCTGAAACAGAACTGGAATTAATCCGTTCCTCTCTCTCAGCATGTGTGAGGGGTCGGATGCGGGGGGCTGGGGGTTGGGGGGGACCTTGGTGCCTCAGCCTTTTGCACTTTTCCTCAAACACAAGCACAGGGAGCCCAAGCTAGGGANGGGTCGGATGCGGGGGGCTGGGGGTTGGGGGGGACCTTGGTGCCTCAGCCTTTTGCACTTTTCCTCAAACACAAGCACAGGGAGCCCAAGCTAGGGAAGCAGTCCCCTTGGACTCCTCTGCCACTTGGCTTCCGCTTCTGCTCCCTGACTCAGAGAAGCAGTGCCCTTCCCAGACTTTTTTCAGAGAAAGTTCTGGGGCAGGGCAAGGACACATATTCTGGAGCTCATGGAAGGGAGTCTCAGTTTTCTGATCTGCAATAGGGATAAGGCACAAAGTTCGTCCGTGAAGACAGCACCTGGCTTGAGAACTGATGATCAGGATTACGGACTTCCTAGATGGTGCTGTGGTAAAGAATTTGCCTGGTGATGCAGGAGATGCAGGAGACTTCGGTTTGATCCCTGGGTTGGGAAGATCCCCTGGAGGAGGGCATGGCGACCGGCTCTAGTATTCTTGCCTGGAAAACATTCCCCCGCATGGATGAGGAGCCTGGCAGGCTTGTCCACGGGGTCACAAAGAGTCAGACACGACAGAGCAGCTGAACACACACACAGACACACAGCACAGGGCAAGCACTTCATAAACGCTGGCTGTTATCATTGCAGAGGCTGGGAAAGTTAGTGTGGCTCTCACAAAGGCTGCCTATGGCTATTTTCCTTCCAGGAACTGAACGTTTTGGAGAAAAGGCAGTTTGGTTCCATTTGTCTGCACGGTAGGGAGAAGGGAGGTAAGGAAGGGGACCCTTCCCAGCAGAGGCAGGAGAAAGCCTGGTGGAGCAGTGTGGGGTGAACTACAGATTTGGGGAAGCAGAGGAGCAGTAGGGGGTCACCCCAACAGGGTGGGGTAGGGGCGGGGTGGACTGGGGCAGGCAGGGGCTCAGTGCCTCATGAGGAGGAGTCAAGACCCAGCAGTCTGGACCAGCAAGGCATGAATGTGACCAGCTCCGAAGATGTCCTGATCACGGTGGGTGGTGACTGAGTGAAAAAAACATCCTTCCAGGATCCCACAGGCATGGCCCGGCTCTCTGCCGAGTTTCGGTTCATCACAGGAACCGGAAATGTTCCCCAGCAGGGACGGTACCCTGAGTGTTCTATGACACACAGTTACCTGCTTCAGAGTGGAGTGTGCCCAGGATCCTGGGACAGAACAGTGCAAGGTCACAGGTCAAGACACAGGTCAAGTTGGGTCTCTTAAAAACGGGAAGTAGGTGGGGTCAAGGGTCAAGAGCCTGGGCACCAGCTGCATTGGGCCACTCACCAGCAGTGTGACCAGGGGTGACTCCCTTCCTCTCTGGGGCTTCACCCTATCTGTGCCCAGAAGACAGGAGATGCTGGAGACACGTGTGTGGAAGGGCACACTGGGTCCAGATCTTTCTCTCTCCCAGAGCCATGCCCTTTGCCA
>SJYT01037799.1:0-10912 GCA_006410635.1 Cephalophus harveyi
CACAGTTTATTGTGATCCACACAGTCAAAGGCTTTGGCATAGTCAATAAAGCAGAAATATATGTTTTTCTGGAACTCTCTTGCTTTTCCCATGATCCAGCAGATGTTGACAATTTGATCTCTGGTTCCTCTGCCTTTCCTAAAACCAGATTGAACATCTGGAAGTTCACGGTTCACGTATTGCTGAAGCCTGGCTTGGAGAATTTTGAGCATTACTTTACTAGCATGTGAGATGAGTGCAATTGTGCGGTAGTTTGAGCATTCTTTGGCATTGCGTTTCTTAGGGATTGGAATGAAAACTGACCTTTTCCAGTCCTGTGGCCACTGCTGAGTTTTCCAAATTTGCTGGCAGATTGAGTATAGCACTTTCACAGCATCATCTTTCAGGATTTGAAACAGCTCAACTGGAATTCCATCACCTCCACTAGCTTTGTTTGTAGTGATGCTTTCTAAGGCCCACTTGACTTCACACTCCAGGATGTCTGGCTCTAGGTGAGTGATCACACCATCGTGATTATCTTGGTCATGAAGATCTTTTTTGTACAGTTCTGTGTACTCTTGCCACCTCTTCTTAATATCTTCTGCTTCTGTTAGGTCCACACCATTTCTGTCCTTTATCGAGCCCATCCTTGCATGAAATGTTCCCTTGGTATCTCTAATTTTCTTGAAGAGATCTCTAGTCTTTCCCATTCTGTTGTTCTCCTCTATTTAGCACACATAAAATGCACCATAAACTATAGCAATATTATGATGGCTATTGTTGCCAACTTCCCCAGCCTAGAGAACAGAAAAGTAGAAAATATGTAGGACCTCTCTGGTGGTCTAGTGGCTAAGAATGTGCCTGCCAATGCAGGGGTCATGAGTTCGATCCCTGGTCCAAAAAGATCCCACACACCTCGGGGAAGCTAAGCCCACATGCCACAACTACTGAGCCCACGTGCGGCAACTACTAAAGTCCGAGCACCCTAGAGCCTTCTGCAGCGAGAGAAGCCCCCAGGAATGTGCACCACAGCTAGAGAGGACCCATGTGCAGCAAAAAAACCTACTGCTGCCAAAAATAAATTTAAAAATCAATTTTTTTTTTGCTCTTTATTTTTTTTTTTACTGTACAATACTGCATTGGTTTTGCGGATTCATGTCAATTATGACAAAATCAATTAAAAAAAAAAAAAAGAAAATGTGTAGGCGAACAAACTAAGTAAGTGAGGTTTTGGGGGCGGCCAGGGAGGTCGGCTGCCCTGGGTCTTCACGGCAACATCCGACCTCTCTAGCTGCAGTGCACAGGCTTAGTTGCCCCACAGCATATGGGCTCTTAGTTCCTCAACCAGGGATCAAACCCCTGTCCCCTGCACTGGAAGGCAAATTCTTAACCACCAGACCACCAGGGAAGTCACAAGAAATGACTTTTTTAAAGGAACCTTGGAACCTCAAAAATAAAAAACCTGGTAAAATAATATGAGTAAATAAATATACTTTCCTTCTCTCCATGAGTCATCTCAATTATGCTTGATGGCTGATGCAAAAATTATGACACTGTCGAATGCAGTTCTAAATGTATTCTATGTGAAGAAAATGTTTATATTTATACAGCACTATTAATTAACGTATTCAATATTAATACAGCATTAAAATCAATAATCCCTTTTCATATATATGAAAGTATACTCCCAGCCTGTAAAGTTTTTCAAAGATGCTCATGCCATCATTGCCGAGGCATTTCTCAATTCCTAATGGAGGGGGTGTTCTCTGAAACTTCTTGGGGGTTTAGGGTAATGATGAAAAGTGGAAGAATTGCACATAATAAGCATACTTTAACTTTCCTGTTTCCCTATGCTCTTTGATTCTTGCCTTTATGTCATATCAAGTTCCTGAATTTCAGTCTTATTAAATGTACATCACAGTGGTGTTCAAGTTTCTGTTACGCAAACTATTAGAAAATTCTTGGCTACTTGAACTCAGGGTCTCTGATAATTGTTGTTGCTATTGTTGTTCAGTCGCTATCCAACTCTTTGTATCCAACTCTTTGCAACTGCAACACAGGGAGTTTGCTCAAATTCATGTCCACTGGGTCGGTGATATCCAACCATCTCATCACCTGCCACTCCCTTCTCCTGTTGCCTTCAATCTTTCCCAGCATCTGGGTCTTTTCTAATGAGTCAGCTTGCTAAAGTAGCTTCAGTAACAATCTTTCCAATGAATATTCAGGGTTGATTTCCTTTACGATGGACTGGATAGATCTCCTGCAGTACAAGGGACTCTCAAGGGTTTTCTCCAACACCACAGTTCAAAAGCATCAGGTTGCCATTTCCTTCACCAGTGGACCAAGTCTTGTCAGAACGCTTCACTGTGACCTGTCCATCTTGAGCAATCCTGCACGGCCTGCCTCATAGCTCCACTAAGTTAATGCAAGCCCCTTTGCCGTGACAAGGCTGTGATCCATGATGCGGTTCTGATAACTGCATTCATATAAATAAATGCAGATTCATCCAACATTATTTTTTCTCTTCCTTGATATAGACATTCAGAATTGTTCCCCAGTCTTATTCCCCTAGGTTTCTATAACATAAATTAGCAGAAGTTTATGGCTATTTTATGTGAAATCATCTTCTTCCAGATCAGACACTTCACTAAAATATCTCTTGTTAGCCATACCTATTTGGTGTCTGTGTTTCAGTAATGACTTTGGGGGTGACTCTAGAAATAAAAAAAACAGCACAGTATCAGAACCTATCAAGTCTCTGAGTCGTGGATAAGCAGAATAACGACCCCCCTCAAGAGGCCCACATTGTAATCCTCAGACCCTTTGAACACACTGGGTTACATGACAAAGAGGAATTAAGATTGCAGATGGATTGTTTGCTAACCAGCTGAACTTAAAATAAGGAGATTATCCTGGATTGTCCAGATGGGTCCAAATGTAATCAAAAGTGTTCTTAAAATTTTGAGAGCTGTTGAATTTAAGTGATAAACATATTAAAGTTCATTGTTAAAGTCTCTCAATGTTTGTACCCATTAAAAAGTTTTATAATAAAAAATTTAAAATATTTTTAAATGTTCAATGTCATGAAAGACCAAGAAAAGTTGAGGAACCAAGAAAAGGTTCAGATGAAAGAAGATGAAAGAAATGTGACAATTAGATGCACCTGATACTGGACTTGGATCAGTGAGAAAAAAACATTGCTATAAATGATAGACATTTGGGAGACAGTTGGAGTCACTGAAGTCTAGATTATCTATTAGAAAACAAACCTGAGTCAATGATTAATTTTCTGTACTTGATAAATTTATTGTAGTTTTTAGGAGAATACTCTTGTTCTCAGGAAATACACAGTAAAAGTATTCAAGGATTAAATGGTATTATATCTGAAACTTTCCCTATTATATATATACATATATATATATAGTGAGAGAAGGAGCAACTTGAAAAAGCAGGGAAAAAAAGACTGACAACTAGAGAAACTGGGCCGGGGGGGAAGCAGAGAAGTTCTGGGTAACAGTATTGTAAATCTTCTGCGAGTTTGTAATTATTTTAATGTTATATTATCTAAATGTTATCTATCAAGTTACTATTTTAAGCAATTATTATTTTTAAATAATCATTTAATAGATGTAATCGTACATCAAAACTTATCTGATTGTTCACTCCAAATTTGTGTGGTTTCTCATATACGGATGACATGTAGGTAGTTTAGAAATTAAATAAAAAATGAAGAGGGAACATCAGGCACAAAGGCAGAAAGGGGAGTGAAAGGAATATTGGGAAGGAAGGACACTTGCTTCTAGTTAGACTTTGGGTTTCATGGAGACAGGACAACTGTGAGAAGAGTGGGGGAACGGGGAGATCATGGCTATTCAGTTCAGTTCAGTTCAGTCACTCAGTTGTGTCTGACTCTTTGCGACCCCAAGGACTGCAGCACGCCAGACTTCCCCATCCATCAGCAATTACCGGAGCTTGCTCAAACTCTTGTCCATCCAGTCGGTGATGCCAACCAACCATCTCATCCTCTGTTGTACCCTTCTCCTCCCACTTTCAATCTTTCCTAGCATCAGGGTCTTTTCCAGTGAGAGTTCTTCACATTAAGTGGCCAAAGTACTGGAGTTTCAGCTTCAGCATCAGTCCTTCCAATTAATATTCAGGACTGGTTTCCTTTAGGACTGACTGTTGGATCTCCTTGCAGTGCAAGGGACTCTCAAGAGTCTTCTCCAACACCACAGTTCAAAAGCATCAATTCTTCAGCACTCAGCTTTCTTTATAGTCCAACTCTCACATCCATACACCATGGCTGTAAGCTGACTTTTCAGCCACACTATATGGGCTTCCCTGGTGGCTCAGAGGGTTAAACATCTGCCTGTGATGCAGAAGACCCAGGTTTGATCCCTGGGTTGGGAAGATCACCTGTAGAAGGATATGGCAACCCACTCCAGTATTCTTGCCTGGAGAATCCCATGGACAGAGGAGCCTGGTGGCCTACAGTCCATGGGATCGCAAAGAGTTGGACACGACTGAGCGACTGCACTTACTTACACTTATGGAACAACAGAGTGGTTCCAAATAGGAAAAGGAGTGCGTCAAGGCTGTGTATCGGCACTCTGCTTATTTAACTTATATGCAGAGTACATCATGAGAATCGCTGGACTGGAAGAAACACAAGCTGGAATCAAGACTGCCAAGAGAAATATCAATAACCTCAGATATGCAGATGACACCACCCTTATGGCAGAAAGTGAAGAGGAACTAAAAAGCTTCTTGATGAAAGTGAAAGTGGAGAGTGAAAAAGTTGGCTTAAAGCTCAACATTCAGAAAACGAAGATCATAGCATCTGGTCCCATCACTTCATGGGAAATAGATGGGGAAACAGTGGAAACAGTGTCAGACTTTATTTTTGGGGGCTCCAAAATCACTGCAGATGGTGACTCCAGCCATGAAATTAAAAGATGCTTACTCCATGGAAGAAAAGTTATGACCAACCTAGATAGCATTTTCAAATTGGGGGCAGGAGGAGAAGGGGACGACCGAGGATGAGATGGCTGGATGGCATCACGGACTCGATGGACGTGAGTCTGAGTAAACTCCGGGAGATGGTGATGAACAGGGAGGCCTGGCGTGCTGCGATTCATGGGGTCGCAAAGAGTCAGACACGACGGAACGACTGAACTGAACTGACCTAGCTTATGATCTACACGCTCACAGAGCGTATTTCCCAGTTCGGACGCTCGGCGGCGCCAGTACAACACCGCGCCAATAGGCTTTCTAGAAGATTCGGAAAATGTTCCATCACCCGAAGAAAAAATTAAAAACCACACAGTCTGATGATGGGAATCATAAAAGCAAGCTGAACAAAACAAAATCAATAAAGATTTGAATTAATTGTCTTCTTAAACTCGTAGGACATCGATTTCATTCATTGTTGTCTTTAACACCAGGGCTTCCCTGGTGGCTCAGACGGTAGAGTCTGCCTGCCGTGTGGGCGAACCGTTTCGACCGCTGGGTTGGGAAGATTCCCCTGCAGAAGGAAATGGCGACTCACTCCAGTATTCTTGCCTGGAAAATCCCATGGACAGAGGAGCCTGGCAGGCTACAGTCAATGGGGTCGCAAAGACTAAGACACAACTGAGCAACTTCACGTTCTTAACATTCCTACAAAATGTCACTAAGTTGGAAAGTTACTTGTGGGTTGAGAGTGCTCCATTTGCAAGAATTCCTGCAAATGCAGGATGAATTATGCTGTATAGTGGTCTTGAATGTAAAGGAAATGAAGAACTTTCATCTTGCATTCATTTTTACCTTCCAAAACCTTTTTAAATAATAATTATTAGAGAATGGACAAAGACTTGAACACCTGTACACGTCACCAAAGACAATACACAAAGAAGGACAAAAGAAAATGTACAACATCGTTAGTCATTAGGTAAATGCAAATTAAAGTCACAATGAAATGCCATTACACACCCACCAGAATGGTTAAAGTAAAACACTGACAAAATCAAGCGTTCACAAGGATGCAGAGTAATCAGAAATCTCATAGGTTACTGGCGGGAATGCAAAATGGTTTGGAAAAGAGTTTGACAGCTTCTTACAAACTTACATCTACCATATAACCCAATAATCTTAATCCTAGGTATTCACCCTGAAGAAATGAAAGTTTGTGCATATGAATATTCAGAGCAGCTTTATTTGTAATAGCCAAAAGCAGGAAACAAATGTCTTCCAACAAACAGCTGTTCATCCACACAACGAAATGCTACTTGGCATTAAAAAAGATGGAACTATTGATAATGTGTAATGACCTGGAGGATTCTCTAGGGTATTTGCTGAGTAAAAGAAACCAACCTCAAAGGTCACAAGTCTGTACTATATTATTTACATAACATTCTCAAAATGACAAAATTGTGGGGGTTGTGATTGCCAGATTATGGTTGCCAAGGGTTAGGAAAGTGTGGGAGTGTTGATTACAAAGAGGCAGCGTGAGGGAGTTCCTTTGGATGATGGAACAGTGTTGTGTCCTGATTGTGGTGGTGGTTACTTGAATGTACACAAGTAACAAAATTTCAGAGTGTTTCAAAGCAGTTGAGTGAATATTAAAATTGGTGGATTCCAAATAAGGTCTTTAGTTAAATAATAGTGTCAATGTCAATGTCCCGGTTTTTATAACTGCCTATAATCATGTAACTACACACGATATTTATATGTAAATATATAATGCATTATTGTATTTTAATTCATTATATGTAAACATATGTTGTGGTTGTTGTTTCAGTTGCTAAGTTGTGTCCAACTCTTTGTGACCTGTGGACTGTAGCTCCCCAAGGCTCCTCCATCCGTGGGATTTCCCAAGCAAGAATACTGGAGTGGGTTGCCATTTCCTCCTCCAATGTATATACATATAATGATATAATTGTAACAAGTTTTATTGTAGGAAGCTGAGTGAAGGATACATAGGACCTCTCTGTGTTATATTTTTGACTTCCATGTGGGTCTAAAATGATTTCAAAATTAAAAGGTGTAAAAAAAATAGTATGTTCTTTACTAGCATTTTTTATTTTTGCTAGAGTGCTTCTAGCTTTCAGCCTATTTTGGTGTGCATAACACAGTGTCCATGTGCCCAAACAGGTAGACCTATACATTGTATTATCCATTTTTATCTCAATCAATCATCAAAAATAACTCCTGTGACATAAAAGGACACAGGGTGACCCTAATGCCAGCCCAAAAATGTGGGCAGAGATTTATCAACCCCTAAAATGTCTTCTACAGTAGACACATTGTGAGGAGGAAAGGCAATGACAAAGAAACCAGTAACGACCAGAAATAGCCAAACATTTTTCAATTGTCAAAAAGCATATTTGTAATAAAGGTTTCCATCCATGACCCTTAATAATGAACTTTGTCCCAGGATACCTTGAAGTATTAGCTAATATCAGTGTTGCTGTTGGGCTTCCCAGGCAACCCCAGCGGTAAAGAACATGCTTGCCAATGCAGGAGTCATGAGATGTGGGTTCGATCCATGGGTCTGGAAGCTCCCCTAGAGGAGGGCACGGCAACCCACTTCAGTATTCTTGCCTGGAGAATCCCATGGACAGGGAAGCCTGGCAGGCTGTACTCCACACCTTTGCAAAGAGTCAGACATGACTGAAGCGACTTAGCAGGCAGGCGGTGTTACTGTCAGGGTGGTTTGAATCAACCATGAGTTTATTTCATTCTAATAGCTTCCCCTTTTCACTTAAACTTGGGAGCCCTGTTTTATAACGTTGATAATGCTACTAGTTTTTAAATCTACACAAAGTCAAGGGTATATGCCCAAATATGTTTTATCAATAGATATGCAAGTTCTAAATTATTTGGAATATAAAAGATGGTCAAAGTGATTATTCATCAGGGAAATGTGAGCCACAACCACAATGAGACACCACTTCATACCACCCATTAGGGTGGCTGTAACTTTTTTAAAAATGAGTGTTAGTGAGGATAGGAAGAAACTGGAACTCTTGTGCACTGCCAGTGGAAATAGAAATTGGTACAGCCACTGCGGCATACAAAATTAAAAATAGAATTACCATATGACCCAGCAATTCCACTTATGGGTGTGTATATATATATATATCCAAAGGAAGTGAAAGCAAGGTCTTGAAGAGATATGTGTATGCTCATGTTCACAGCAGCATTATTTACAATAGCCAAAATGTGAAAGCAATTGCTACATGAACCAGCAATCGTGGTTCTATGAATGTA
This sequence comes from Cephalophus harveyi, assembly GCA_006410635.1. Lineage (NCBI taxonomy): Eukaryota > Metazoa > Chordata > Mammalia > Artiodactyla > Bovidae > Cephalophus > Cephalophus harveyi. Next base: position 8,230 of record SJYT01037799.1, read on the forward strand.
CCCAAAAGAACTGAAAACAGGGACTCCAACAGATGCCTGTAAGCCAGAGTCCACAGCAGCGCGAGTCACAGTAGCCAAAAGTGGAAAGTACCCAAATGTACATCAGCTGGTGAATGGATAAGCGATGTGTGGTCCATTCATACAATGCAATATTTTTCAGACACAGAAAGGAATGACGCATTGGCACATGCTACAGTGTAGATGTGGAGAGGGAAATGGCAACTCACTACAGCATTCTTGCCTGGGAAGTCTCATGGACAGAGGATCTTGGCAGGCTACAGCCCATGGGGCTGCAAAGAGCTGGACAGGACTGAGCACACACACACACGTAAAGTAGATGAACCCAAAAACACTATGTTAAGTGAAGGAAGTCGGTTGCAAAAGGTCACACATTGTACGATTCCATTTATGTGAGATGTCCAGAATAGGTAAATCCAAAGAGATGGATTCAAGGGTGGGGGGATGGGAAATGGGGATTGACTGCTAATAGGTATGAAGTTCCTTGTAGGAGGGTTAAAATGCCTGGGAACTAAACAGGGGCGGTGGTTGCCCAACATTGTGAGTATGCTAAATGGCACTGAACTGTTTACTTTTTAATGGTTAATTTTATGTCATGTGAATCTCACCTCAATTAACAAGTAATGTTTGCAGAGGAGAAATAACACATGACATCCCTTATATGTGGAAGCCAATAAGAAATGATACACATGAACTTACTTACAAAACAGAGAGAGACTCATGGACATAGAGAATAAACTTAGGGAACTTACAGTTGCTGGAGAGGGAAGGGTGGTGGGAAGGGATAAGTAGGCAGTTTGGGATAGACACGCACACACTGCTATATTTAAAATGGGTAACCAACAAGGACCTACTGTACAGCACATGGAACTCTGCTCAATCTTATGTGGCAGCCTGGATGAGGGGAGTTTGGGGGAGAATGGATACACGCATACGTATGGCTGAGATCCTTCACTGTTCACCTGAGACTGTCACAACCTTGTTAATTGGCTTACTCCAACACAAAATGAAAAGTTTTTTTAAAAAAGAAATAATATCTGCAAACCATTGTTCCCAGCAGTGGGAAGCCAAGGACATTCAATAGCGGTCAGACAGGTCCCCGAGAGCTGGGGGAAGTCCTCTGAGCCCAGAACTTGCAGAGAGTTCCCCCAAAGAGGCCCCAAATCACCTTGATCCTGAGCTCAGGGGTAAAAGAAAAAGCCCAGAACTAGACGTGGTCGCCCTCTTTCCCAAAGAGACGAGCCAGCAGGGACAGGGTGTGGAGCAGACAATTAGCAGGTGCCCTAACAAGACACGAGGGACTGAGCCTGAGGGGTGAGGATGGACGGGTGCATTGGGCTCTGCCGGGTTCTCCTGCTCTCTTCTGTGGGGCCAAAGACCTCGCTCCACGTGGCCGGCAGCCCAGGAAATTCTCCCAGCAAAAGCTGTGTCACCTCCTGCCAGGCATCTCCAAAGCCAGAGGAGACACCTGCCACAGGTGAGTGGGGAGAGAGGGAAGCGGATAGGAAAAGAACCGGCAAGACGGGGGCTGTGCCTCTCCAGCCAGGCTGCTGAATGACCTTGGGAAAGGGACTTTCTTCTCTGACCCTCCGGTCACCAGTCTGGATAATGAGTACCAAAAAAATGGGAAGCAAATATTATGTGGCAGCCTGGATGGGAGGAGACTTTGGAGAGAATGGATACATGTCTAAGTCTGGCTAAGTCCTTTTGTCGTCCACTTGAAACTATCACAATATTATTAATTGACTATACTCCAATACAAAATAAAAACTTAGAGAAAAAAAAAAAAGGGAAGCATCCTGTGTGCATAAGGCCTGCTAACTTCCAACTTCTGGGTCCTTCATCCAAGTTTTAAGAGCATTGGAACAAGTTCAGTTCAGTTCAGTTGCTCAGTCATGTCTGATTCTGCCACCCCATGAATCACAGCACGCCAGGCCTCCCTGTCCATCACCAACTCCCGGAGTCCAACCAAACCCATGTCCATTGAGTCGGTGATGCCATCCAACCATCTCATCCTCTGTTGTCCCCTTCTCCTCCCACCCTCAATCTTTCCCAGCATCAGAGTCTTTTCAAGTGAGTCAGCTCTTTGCATCAGGTGGCCAAAGGATTGGAGTTTCAGCTTCAGCATCAGTCCTTCCAATGAATGTTCAGGACTGATTTCCTTTAGGATCAACTGGTTGGATCTCCTTGCAGTCCAAGGGATTCTCAAGAGTTTTCCCCAACACCACAGTTCAAAAGCATCAATTCTTCGGTGCTACAAAATAAAATCAGCCACTGTTTCCACTGTTTCCCCATCTATTTGCCATGAAGTGACAGGACTGGATGCCATGATCTTCATTTTCTGAATGTTGAGCTTTAAGCCAACTTTTTCACTCTCCTCTTTCACTTTCATCAAGAGGCTCTTTAATTCTTCTTCACTTTCTGCCATAAGGGTGGTGTCATCTGCATATCTGAGGTTATTGGTATTTCTCCCGGCAATCTTGATTCCAGCTTGTGCTTCTTCCAGTCCAGCATTTTGCATACGTACTCTGCATAGAAGTTAAATCAGCAGGGTGACAATATACAGCCTTGACGTACTCCTTTTCCTATTTGGAACCAGTCTGTTGTTCCATACCCAGTTCTAACTGTTGCTTCCTGGCCTGCATACAAGTTTCTCAAGAGGCAG
>SJYT01037799.1:11235-21691 GCA_006410635.1 Cephalophus harveyi
GGTTCACATGTTTGGAGCATGAGAGACTGTGAAATGTTGGGGAATGGGCTATTCTCTCCAAGCCTCCTCATCCTATAAGACTGCCTATCTTGGATTAAGCAAGAGGAAGCAGGTAGAACTCCTTGTCTTGGTGTTGGGTGCAAAAGGAGCATGTGAGGAATGTTAGCTGGGCTTTCCCAGTGGCTCAGGGGTAAAGAACCTTCCTACAATACAGGAGACACAGGAAACCTGGGTTTGATCCCTGGGTTGGGAAGATCACCTGAAGGAGGGCATGGCAACCCACTCCAGTTTTCTTGCCTGGAGAATCTCATGGACAGGAAAGCCTGGTAGGCCACAGTCCATAGGGTTGCAAAGAGTGGGACCCTACTGAAGCAACTCAGCACACATGCATGCAAGAAATGTTAGCAAGGGACTTCTGTGGTGATCCAGTGGTTAAGAATCCACCTGCCAATGCAGGAGACACGAGTTCAGTCCCTGAGCCAGGAGGATCCCACCTGCTGCAGAGCAGCTAAGCCTATGCACCAACACTTCTGAGCCCAAGAGAAGCCACAGCAATGAGAAGCCCATGAACGGAGCTAGAGAAACCCTATTTACAGCAAGCAACAAGGGCACAGTAAAGATAAACAAATAAATAAAGTTTTAAAAGAACTGTTAGCTATTGGTAGCAGAGTGATAGGGATCCAGTGCAGGCTTTTAAGCTGGCGAGAAGCAGGTCATCTCATCCTGGTAGAGGCCATTGAGGAGGCTGAACCAAAAGAGCCAGCCTGGAGCCAAGTGACCAGAGAAGGGGTGGGTTTGGAATCTAACAGTGAAAGACGAGAATCTGGTAGGGTGCTGGGAAGGAGAGGAGGGGTTGGGAAAAGAGGGGGGCAGGTTAAACTATCAGTTTGATGTGAGTGGGGTTGAAGGAGACCTGGCTGCCACCCAAATCTCTGGCCCAAGTGACTGGGTCATCAGCAGGGTCACTGCTAAGCTCAGGTACAGTGAAAGAACAGGACTGAGGGTAGACACTGAGCAGGGTTTGCTACAAGGTTTGTGGGGACCTGGGCGCGCTCGGCAGAAACGGACACCCAAGAGCTGTCTGGACCCTTGGGATGGGAGTTCGAGAGACAGTGATCTTGACCAGAGAACGGGGTGGAATCCATCATTACTTGCCCACTCATCTGGGGCCTCTCTCCCCTAGTGAGTTCCTTGAGGATAGGAGGGGACCATGATAGGTTTCCCAGATGGCTCAGTAGAGAAAAATCAGCCTACCAGTGCAGGAGACGCAGGAGACCCAGGTTGGATCCCTGAGTCAGGAAGATCCCCTGGAGGAGGAAGTGGCAACCCACTCCAGTAATCTTGCCTGGAGAATCCCATGGACAGAGAAGCCTGGCAGGCTATAGTCCATGGGGTTACAAAGAATCAGACACAACTGAGCAACTGAACCTGCAGACGGTGATGTGTGTGTGTGTGTGTGTGTGTGTGCACGCGCATTGTATATAATATATCAGGCATGCAAAAAAAAAAGCATAGATCATAACTCATGCTGGAACACAGCTATATTCATCACTCAACTTAAGAAGTAGAGCATCCACGTACATCTCCCTACTCCCATGTTCTTGTTGGCCTCCTTCTCCCTCTTCTCCCTCTCTGCTTGTCTGTCTCTCTCTCTCCCCTCCCCTCTCCCCATCTCTGAGATAACCAACATCCTACATCAAGTCTTTGTCACTCCAACACACATTTTTCATCTTTACTACACAGGATGTGTCCACCAACAACATAGAGAATTGTGCTGCATGTTTTAAGCTTTACATTTACATGGCATTATTCTGCACGGATTCTTCTGTGATGGTTTCCTCATGGTTCTGACATTCATCCAGGTTGGTGCGAGCTGTCCCACGTTTGCCCCCTTTCTGTGACTTATAGTGCATACTAAGTACTAAGTCACTTCAATCATGTTCAACTCTTTGCAACACTTTGGACTGTAGCCTGCAGGCTCCTCTGTCCATGGGGTTCTCAAGGCAGCAATACTGGAGTGCATTCTCACGCTGTCCTCCAGGGAATCTTCCCGACCCTGAGATTGAACCCGCGTCTCTTGTCTCCTGCATTGGCAGAGGGGTTCTTTACCACTAGCACCACCTGGGATTTACAGTAGCATCCACCAAATGGGAACATGGTAGCCGATGGATGTGCCTCTATCATGAACGGATGCTGCTCTTTCCAAACTTCCTTGAGCATGCCTTAGAGTGCACCTTCAAAATGATTCCTCTGTGGTAGAATTGCAGGTGGAGAGAGGTACTCTGTCTTTGTCACCGTCTCAGAATCACTGGCCACATCTTGGGGAACGCCTCAGTGAAGATGCGCAACAAGTGGTCAGTGAATCAACAAGAAAGTGAAATAGGACATGTAGACTCCCAGGGCAGGAGAGGAGAGGAACAGGGCAGCAGGCAGACGGGCTCAAAGGGAAGGTCCCTCCCCAGGTCCAGAGAACACAAGTCATCAGAGGACCAAGGAATGAGCAGTCACTGCACACTGATCTATTGGAGAGAGAAGGATTTGAGATGACGTGTGGCAGCTGGAGCAAAGTCCTGAAGGAAGAGCCTTTGAGGCAGAGAAGACAGCAAGTGCAAAGGTCCTGAGGTAGAACCAGTCTTGGACCAAGAGACCCGTTTGGCTGGGAGACAGTGAACAAATGGAGATGGGGGAGGTCAACAGGGGCTAGACTTCACAGAAGCTGAGAATTTTTTTTAACTTTTTCTTTTTAAGATTCCACATATAAGTGATACCATTTATATGTCTTTCCCTGTCCAGCTTATTTCACTTATCATAAGGTTCTCAAGGTAGATCTATGTTGTTAGTATTTGTCTTTCCCTGTCCAGCTTATTTCACTTATCATAAGGTTCTCAAGGTAGATCTATGTTGTTGCAAATGGCAGGGTGTCCTTCTTTCTCATAGTTGGATAATATTCCATTGCATATATATATGTATATAAATATAAAACACCACATCTTCTAGAAGTTGATCAACTTCTATCCATTCGTCCACTGTATCCATATCTCAAGTATTGTAAACAATGCTGCACTACACATGAGAATACAGATATCTCTTTGATGTCCCATTTTTATTTCTTTTGGATACATAACTAGAAGTGGGATTGCTGGATCATATGCTAGTTCTATTTTTAACATTTGAGGAAACTGCATATTGTCATCCTTGGCAGTTTCACCAGGATTTGGAATTTTACTCCAGACTTTGTGGGGAGAAAAGTGTGATGTGAAGTCAGTCAGTTCAGTCGCTAAGTCATGTCTGACTCTTTGCGACCCCATGGACTGCAGCACGCCGGGCTTCCCCGTCCATCACCAACTCCCGGAACTTGCTCAAACTCAGGTCCATCGAGTCGGTGATGCCATCCAACCATCTCATCCTCTGTCACCCCCTTCTCCTCCCACCTTCAACCCTTCCCAGCATCAGGGTCTTTTCCAATGAGTCAGCTCTTCGCATGAGGTGGCCAGAGTACTGGAGTTTCAGCTTCAGCATCAGTCCTTATGAATATTCAGGACTGATTTCCTTTAGGATCAACCGGTTGGATCTCCTTGCAGTCCAAGGCACTCTCAAGAGTCTTCTCCAATACCACAGTTCAAAAGCATCAATTCTTCAGTGCTCAGCTTTCTTTATAGCCTAACTCTCATATCCATACATGACTACTGGAAAAACCATAGCTTTGACTTGACAGACCTTTGTTGGCAGAATAATGTCTCTGCTTTTGAATATGCTGTCTACGTTGGCATAGCTTTTCTTCCAAGGAGCAAGCATCTTTTTATTTCATAGCTGCAGTCACCATCTGCAGTGATTTTGGAGCCCCCGCAAAATGAAGTCTGTCACTGTTTCCATTGTTTCCCCATCTATTTGCCATGAAGTGATGGGACCGGATGCCATGATCTTAGTTTTCTGAACACTGAGTTTTAAGCCAACTTTTCACTCTCCTCTTTCACTTTCATAAAGAGGCTCTTTAGTTCTTCTTTGCTTTCTGCATCTCTTGCATCTCCTGCATTGGCAGGCAGGTTCTTCACCACTGTGCCACCTCTGCTTAAAATGTAAAATAAAAAATTAAATTAGAAAGCAAAACAAACTTATACTTTTCAGAAACAATTAAAAAGTATTGAACACAAAAAAGTAAGTGATGAAACAGAAATGCAACATAATTATAGAAATGAAGAAGTGTGATATGCCATTTGAAAACCAATAAAATAAATATCCATCCCAGGTATGTGGTAGGGGAAAGCTCTTAGGGGGTCTACTACTAAATCTTAGGAAAATAAATTCATTGTTTAATGACAAGAGTAAGATTAATCTATTGAATCCTAGAAGTTGATCAAAGTATATCCATGAAGCTCTATGGAACAAATCTAAATGAAATTAAGGTGGTTAAATAAATAAGACAACTATACCATTCTTAGGCTTCCCTAGTGGCTTAGACTGTAAAGAATCCAGCAGCAATGCGAGAGACCTGGGTTCGATCCTTGCGTTGGGAAGATCCCCTGGAGAAGGGCATGGCGACTCACCCAGTGTTCTTGCCTGGAGAATCCCCATGGACAGGGGAGCCTGGGGTCCATGGGGTCGCAAAGAGTTGGACACAGCTGAGCCACTAAGCATAGCACAAACCACTCCTAGGACTTAATTGCACTGAGAGGTATTGAATACATAAAATTCTCAGACAGGGTTATGAGAGGTAGGACTCTGCTTTTAATTTTAATTCTGTTAGTTTAGTAGAAATTAAGAGAGAACTCAGCACCTTCAACAATGCTATTGACATTAAAAGAAAAGCAAGAATTTTAAAAGCTGCAATAGACCTAGTGGCAATCACCTTCAGGTCTGTCCCTCCCTTCTCATTTCTTACCTCATCTCCTGTGCTCATTCTGGTTTCTTTGATGGTCCTTGAATAAACCAGAGATGCTCCTTCCTCAGGGCCTTTCCACTTGCTGTTCCCTCTGCTTAGAACACTCTTTCCCCTAGGATATTCTTGTAGCTCTGTTTTCTGCTTCTGGCCCGTATAATAATATTTCCCTTAATCAGGAAGGAGGAGCTTTAACAAAAGTGAATTAGGTCTTGCTCTTCAATTTTCCAATCCCAAAGAAAGGCAATGCCAAAGAATGTTCAAACTACCGCACAATTGCACTCATCTCACACATTAGCAAAGCAATGGTCAACATTCTCCAAGCCAGGCTTCAGCAATACATGAACCATGAAGTTCCAGATGTTCAAGCTGGTTTAGAAAAGGCAGAGGAACCAGAGATCAAATTGCCAACATCCGCTGGATCATCAAAAAGCAACAGAGTTCCAGAAAAACATCATCTTCTGCTTTACTGAGTATGCCAAAGCCTTTGTGTGGATCACAACAAACTGTGGAAAATTCTTAAAGAGATGGAAATCCCAGACCGCCTGACCTGCCTCCTGAAAAATCTGTATGCAGGTCAGGAAACAGTAGTTGGAACTGGACATGGAACAGACTGGTTCCAAATAGGAAAAGGAGTATGTCAAGGCTGTATATTGTCACCCTGTTTATTTAATTTATATGCAGAGTACATCATGTGAAATGTTGAACTGGATGAAGCACAAGCTGGAATCAAGACTGCTGGGAGAAATATCAATAACCTCAGATATGCCTCAGGGATTGACTCCATTCCCCTTGCATTAGAAGCATGGTGTCCTAACCAGCGGACCTCCAAGTCCCAATTACCCATATTTTAATTTTTTTAAAAATTGTTTTTCATTCTAAAAATATAAATTAAATGTTACAGTTTCTAGTGAGTCTCACACAGTCACAAAACTGTTCCAGGTTGCCCAGACTTCTGCAAGTACCAGATGTTCCAAGACTGCTATTCACTGGGAATATCATTTCTTCTCTGTCCATCCACAAATACAGCAGAGTACTGTTTGCCATATTTAATAAGAACATTACCCATACCCAATAAGAACATTTTTGCCTCTTCCTTCTGCATGCTTTCTTTTCATACTTTCTTGTAAGCTTTTGATTTTATAATCATCAGAACATTGCACCTACGAGTTAGACAAAAACTACAAGGCACAAGCAATGAAAACCAAAATAAACCTTAATTATTTGAAACCAAGACCAGCTCAAAATTCAAAGATAATGTTTACTCAGACCGAAGAGGAATGAAAGTGGGTCATTTCTAGAGATGTGGGTGAATCTAGAGTCTGTCTTACAGAATGAAGCAAGTCAGACAGAGAAAAACAAATGTTGGCTATCGCGGGATATAGGTGAAATCTAGAAAAATGGTACAGGTGAACGTAGTTTCAGGGCAGGAATAGAGGTGCAGATGTATAGAACAGTTCTGTGGACACAAGAGGGGAAGGAGAAGATGTGAGAGCAGGATTGACATGTATACACTCCATGTGAAAATAGCTAGCTAGTGGGAAGCTGCTGCGTAACACAAGGAGCTCGGCTTAGCTCTCTGTAACCACCTAGAGAGGTGGCATGGGGTGGGGGGGGTCGCGAGTGGGAGGAAGGCGGAGAGGGGGTGTATATGTATATGTATATGTATACATATAGCTGATCCCCAGGTGGCGCTAGTGGTAAAGAATATACCTGTCAAGGCAGGCGATGTAACAGACACAGGTTCCATCCCTAGGCTGGGAAGATCCTGTGGAGGAAGGCATGGCAACCCACTCCAGTATTTTTTTTTAATTTTATGGTTATTTATTTTTTTAATTGAAGGATAATTGCTTTACAGAATTGTGTTGGTTTCTGCCAAACATCAACATGAATCAACCATAGGTGTACATATGTCCCCTCCCTCTTGACACTCCAGTATTCTTACCTGGAGAATCCCATGGACAGAGGAGCCTGGTAGGCCACAGTCCATAACATCGCAAAGAGTTGGACATGACTAAAGTGACTTAGCACACATGCATAGCAGATTCACTTCTTTGTACAGCAGAAACTCATACAATGTTGTAAAGCAATTATACTCCAATAAAATAAATAAATACCAATAAATACAAAAAATGAAGATAATGATAAATTGGTACATCTTGTAGAGCACAAAGCATTTTATAAGCACACAACACAATGTTTGCAGTTGTTGTTGCTGTTTACTCACTAAGTTGTGTCTGACTCTTTGTGACCCCATGGACTGTAGTCTGCCCGGCTCTTCTGCCCATGGGATTATCCCAGTAGGAAAACTGGAACGGGTGGCCATTTCCTCCTCCAGGGGATCTTCCCGACCCAGGGATTGAACCCGCCTCTCCTGCAGCTCCGGCCTTGGTAGATGGATTCTTTTCCACTGAGCCATCTCCATTTGAGTTCTCCCCAAAGCAGATTCAGAGTCAAGAACTTGAGTGCAAATATTTATTTGGAAAATAATCCCAGAAGACTCAGTGAGTGTTTGGGGAAAGAAGGTGTGGATGAATAGGAATCCTTGTGAGAACACACCCCAGAGCTGCCTCACTCAGAAGGGATGAAGCTGGGACATTCACCCAACAACCCCAGTCCCTCACTAGCCAAAAGTCGTTCTTGGGATGCCAACTGCCAGCACTTCCTCGTTACACTGTGTGCAGGTTAAGCCTGCTCCAGTGATCAGATAAAGCCTTGGTGCACAGAGACACGGGTGGTAGAGGTGAGAGATGGTCAGTGCACTTAGGAGCTGTCCACCAAGCTGCGAGTGACACCCTGCAGGTGGGCTGTGAAGAATGAATGGTGTCTTTACTGATGGAAATGATCCAGCAAATGGGTGGGGGGATTCAGCTGCAGGAAAGAGTGGGAAGAATTGATGATCGGCTGAACTAAGGAGAGGGGGTGAAATCCAGGGTGCAAAGGAGGGGCTGGCCTTGACCAGGACCCTGGACAGCTCCTCCGTTTCCTTTCTGTTTGATTCAGGATGGCTGAAATTGGGGCAAATCTCACCCTGGTCTCTGAATTCCTGCTCCTGGGCCTCTCGGAGGACCCCAAGCAACAGCAGCTGCTGTTCATACTCTTCCTGAGCATGTACCTGGTCACGCAGCTGGGGAACCTGTCCATTATCCTGGCCATCGCCACTGACGTCCGGCTCCACACTCCCATGTACTTCTTCCTGGCCAACCTGGCCTTCGTGGACATTTGCTTCACCTCCACCACTATCCCCAAGATGCTGGCCAACCACGTGTCAGGACACAAAGGGATTCCTTATGCTGGCTGCCTGGCCCAGATGTTCTTCTTCATCTGGCTCGCCGGCATCGACAGCTTCCTGCTGACCGCCATGGCCTATGACCGCTATGTGGCCATCTGTCACCCTCTACACTATGCCCTGTCTGTGACACCACAGCTCTGCAGCCTCCTGGTGGCAGCGTCCTGGACTGCAGCCTTCGGGAATGCCCTGACCCACACAGTATTACTGACCCGTCTCTCATTCTGCACCCACAACCAGATCCCCCATTTCTTCTGTGACCTGAGCCCTCTGCTGAAGCTCGCCTGCTCTGACACCTTTCTCAACAATGCAATGGTATACACTGTGGGCGCCCTGCCTATCATTGCCCCCTTTGTGGGCATCTTGGTCTCCTACACACGCATCTTTGCTGCCGTGTTGAGGATCCCGTCCACAAGAGGCAAGCGGAAGGCTTTCTCTACCTGTGGCTCTCATCTCTCTGTGGTGTCCCTGTTCTACGGCACCATCATTGGGGTTTATTTCAGTCCCGTGTCCTCCCATGCAGCCCAGAAGGACACAGCCGCTGCAGTGATGTACACTGTGGTCACTCCCATGCTGAACCCCTTCATCTACAGCCTACGCAACAGCGACATGAAGGGCGCCTTGGGGGCCCTCATCAGCAGGAGGCCAGTTTTTATTTAGTGACAGCATTGCAACATCTGAGTGTCCAGATTCAGCAACCATCTGTCCTGAACTTTCCTGCACAGTCCCAATCTTAGATAGTTCCTAAATTTCACTCTTGGTTCATTTGTTTATTACTTTATCCTTCCAACAGATATTTATTGAACATCTGTTACATTTTACTATTGGTTGGTTACTATACTCTTTTAAGAATCTGGCAAGGGACAAACAAAATCTCTGACTTTGTGGCGCTTGAACTGAAGTCTAAAGAATGCATCATGTTTAAAAGGAAGTGCGCTAGAAACCAGAGAGACCAGGATTCAAGTGCTACCTTGTGTTAAGGTCAGGTTAAGCTGCTGTAACAAAGAGGCACAAAGGCAAAAACTCAAAGGGTGTAAGGTTTTGCAGATTCTTGGATTTTTTAGCAACAGAGTAATGGCACCCCACTCCAGTACTTTTGCCTGGAAAATCCCATGGACAGAGGAGCCTGGTAGACTGCAGTCCATGGGGTCACTAAGAGTCGTACACAACTGAGCAAATTATACTCTTTTAAGAATCTGGCAAGGGACAAACAAAATCTCTGACTTTGTGGCGCTTAAACTGAAGTCTAAAGAATGCATCATGTTTAAAAGGAAGTGCTCTAGAAACCAGAGAGACCAGGATTCAAGTGCTACCTTGTGTTAAGGTCAGGTTAAGCTGCTATAACAAAGAGGCACAAAGGCAAAAACTCAAAGGGTGTAAGGTTTTGCAGATTCTTGGATTTTTTAGCAACAGAGTAATGGCACCCCACTCCAGTACTGTTGCCTGGTAAATCCCATGGACAGAGGAGCCTGGTAGACTGCAGTCCATGGGGTCGCTAAGAGTCGGACACAACTGAGCAACTTGACTTTCACGTTTCACTTTCATGCATTGGAGAAGGAAATAGCAACCCACTCCAGTGTTCTTGCCTGGAGAATCCCAGGGAAGGTGGAGCCAGGTGGGCTGCCATCTACGGGGTGGCACAGAGTCGGACACGACTGAAGCGACTTAGCAGCACAGTGTTTTTTTCCTAGCCAAAGTTCTTAAGTCTATTTAATTTACAGTATTTGGTTTCTTGAACTACCTACATCTTTGTCATTCTCTGTTAATAGTCATTTGAAAGAATAGCCTTGGGCATGAGGCAAAATCCCTATTTAAACCGTTTGAGAGAAGAGAAAGTTGTTGGCTCTTCCAATCATGTGGTATTTCTGTCTTTCAAAACTGGCTTCTTCTTGGGTCAGATCACCTCTTTCTTGTGATTCCTTGCTGCAAGCAGCAAGAAGCAGTCAACTTATGGTGGCGTTCTCACTCTTCCCAATCACTTCTAGAAACACAGACTCAGTAGACCTATGGTCTACATTTCCGGTAAGTTATACCAGGCGATGACATTACCAAATATTGGTCTTTGACATAACAAGGTTCACCAGCTTTCCAGCCTGCAGTATTTGTGTCCTTCCCCCAAGTCACTAGACTAGTGCAACTAATTTTTTACTTTTGTGATTAGAACACTCCACTTCTGATACTAAGTTTTGTATTAGTTAGGATGAATAGCCTATTTGCTATATTAGGGTTTAGTGGCTGCGCAGGCGCAGGAGGGCCTAGAGGATCTATCCCACGTTGAAGGTCAGGAACCG
>SJYT01037799.1:24021-34098 GCA_006410635.1 Cephalophus harveyi
GAGATCAACCCTGGGATTTCTTTGGAAGGAATGATGCTAAAGCTGAAACTCCAGTACTTTGGCCACCTCATGTGAAGAGTTGACTCATTGGAAAAGACTCTGATGCTGGGAGGGATTGGGGGCAGGAGAAGAAGGGGACGACCGAGGATGAGATGGCTGGATGGCATCATGGACTCGATGGACATGAGTCTGAGTGAACTCCGAGAGATAGTGATGAACAGGGAGGCCTGGCGTGCTGCGATTCATGGGGTCGCAAAGAGTCGGACACGACTGAGCGACTGAACTGAACTGATAACAAAATACCACAAACTGTCAGCATATGGCTTAAATCAAAGAACTTTGTTGTCTTGCACTTCTGGAGACCCTCAGTCTGAAATCAAGGCACTAGCAGGTTGCTTTCTTCTGCGGCAGAAGCCAGCGTCTCTGCCATGCCTCTCTCCCCACCTGGTGGTTCCCTAGCTCTATTTGGTGTCCCTGACCTGTAGATACCTGCCTCCATCTTTACATGTCATCCTCCCTGTGTGCGTGTCCATCTCTACATATTCCCTTTTTATAAGGACCCCAGTTACTCTGGATTAGGAACGCATTTCACTCTAATATGACCTCATCTTTACTATCACATCTGCATGCATGGGCGCTCACTCACTCTGTCATGACTGACTCTTTGTGACCCCCTGGACTGTAGCCCGCCAGGCTCCTCTATCCATGGAATTTTCCAGGCAAGAATACTGGAGTGGGGTGTCGTTTCCTACTTCAGGGATCTTCCCTACCCAGGGATCGAACACGCATCCCCTCTGTCTCCTGCATTGCCGCCAGATTCTTCACCACTGAGCCATCAGGGAAGCCCCTTTATATCTGCAACAGTCTTCTTTCCAAATAAGGTCACATTCTGAAATATTGAGGGTTAGGATTTCAACAACTGAATTTGGGAAATGAACATAATTCAATCTACAACATCTGCTAAAAAAAAAAAAAAGACAAAAAGTAATGACTCAAACAAAATAGTTTATTTCTGTCTCATGCAGCAGTCAGAATTCTAGGTCAGTGGCTGATTCTGCTCCTTTCAAGCACTCAGAAACCCGGGTTCTTTATATCTTGTTTCTTGCCTATTTCCCAGGACATTATTATTGTCTGTAACATTGAAGCTGTGAACCCTAGATTGTCAAAAAATAATCAGAGAGCTCAGGGGAGACAAGCCCATTATCTTGAAGTGCCCTGTACTTCTCACATTCCACACTGGGTTATGAAAGCGAAAGTGTCAGTCATTCAGTCGTGTTGACTCTTTGCAACCCCATGGACTGGAGCCCACCAGGCTCCTCTGTCCACAGGATTCTCCAGGTAAGAATAATGGAGTGGGTAGCCATTCCCTCCTCCAGGGGATCTTCCCAGCCCAGGGATCAAAACCAAGTCTCCTGCATTGCAAGCAGATTCCTTACCGTCCGAACCCCCAGGGGTAGCTGCAAAACAAACAGGAAGGATCTTTACCACTGAGCCACCAGGGGACCCCAGAGCTGCACATCAAAACGATATGTTATTGATAGTTGCATAATCCAGATATGTGTTATCATAGTGGGTCTTGTGACCCCTGATAAGATCAAGAAGGAATGCAGTCTTTTAAAGAGTTGTCTAATTAACGCCAGGAGCGTGTTGCTCTCTACAGCTGAGCAGGTACTCCTATCAGTGAGGAGGTTTGGTGTATAACCCACAACTGCGTTACACAGATGACACAGTCACAGTTGAGGGGAGAGAGGAGGTCAAAGGGCAGAGATGACTTTTTATGTTTAAATTTTTATTGTCTTGTCATAAAATATGAATTTTACTTCACATCACATTTCCAAAGAAGACTCTGGAGAGTCCCTTGGACTGCAAGATCAAACCAGTCTATCCTAAAGGAAATCAGTCCTGAATATTCATTGGAAGGACTGATGCTGAAGCTGAAGCTCCAATACTTTGGCCACCTGATGCAAAGAACTGATTCATTGGAAAAGACCCTGATGCTGAGAAAGATCGAACGCAGGAGGAGAAGGGGACAGCAGAGGATGAGATGGTTGGATAGCATCACCAACCTGATGGACATGAGTGTGAGCAAGCTCCAGGAGTTGGTGATGGATGTGGAAGCCTGACGTGTTGCAGTCCACGGGGTTGCAAAGAGTTGGACATGACTGAACTGAACATTTCATGGAAGGAGATACCCTTCTTGGGAACTCTACAGCCATCATCGTCTGATTCCTCTGGTGTGATTTAGGGACCTGGGCATTACTTTAAGGCTCAAACAGGCATAAGCTCAGTGCATGGTTTCAAGATAATTCTCTGTAACACTCAGCAGGCTATTTGCTCCCAGGCAGTAGCCATACCCAAAGCTTTTTCCTGGCCAAAGTATTTGTATTGCTTGATTTACCCAGGTCTGTTTATCACCTGGTGGCTGGACCAGCCCTTGTGGTTCTTATGATTGCAAGACACACCTTAGCAACAACCACTGGGCAACTTTGTGAAAATAAGATTTCTTACTCACAGCTCCTCAAGGGTATAGGATGCACTAGGGGCCACATCGTGAAATCATAGGTAGAGAGACAGCACAGACATAGTGCCCTGCCTTTATGAGAGTCCAAGGAGGGGGATGCCAGAGGGTTTTCAAGTTCACTCTTTATTGTCTAATTTAAAACCTAGGAACAAGAATGAAGGCACAGGAAGGGAGAAGTGGGGCCACTCAAGGGCTCAGTTATCGAGGTTACTCAGAACTTTCTGAAAGGAGAGCTTCATGGAGCCGATACCCACCAAGGTTGTTAGCCTTCCCCAATCAATAGAAACTTAAAGAAAAGGAAATAGAAATTCAGGCAAGACTTTATTGGGGCTCCTGCTGCAGCAAAGAGGAGCAAGAACAAGTAGCAGTTTCCCTTGCTTGCTCACTCCTTTCATAGGTGAGCTTGCTTGGGAGCTTGCTCTTTGTATGGGGTGAGGGAAGAGTTGCATCCAGTGGCTGGCCAGAGGGCTGGCTTAGGTGGTTTGCCCATCCTTTGGTGGTGTTGAGTGCAGGGGGCATGCATGGTACCCTGGTTTTGCTCCTGACACCCACTTTTTGCCCCCAGCTCTTCAGAAGTGGCAGTAGGTGTTCTTCGGTCTTTTTGTCCCTTCTGTTCATTTGCTGCAACGGTGCTTACCTGCAGCTGTTTTTCACCCCGTATGGCTTTGTTTGCTCTAGGAGAGGTGTGTCCAGTTGCAAACACTGCAGCAAAGGATCCCGGGCCCCAGCCTGTCTCAGGGCAGCCTTGTTGCTCATCTGGTTGTTTACCTTAGTAACTGTGTCATACAGTTGCCAAGTTATTCAGGATGGATGAATTCCCATCAGGCATAAAAAAAGAGGAAAAAAATCATGCCATTTGTGACACTATGGACCTTGAGGCCATTATGATAAGTGAAATAAGTCAGACAGGGAAAGAAAATACCATTTGATCTCACTTATACAATTATACAATATCAGAAACTTCCCTGGTGGTGCAGTGGCTAAGATTCATGCGGGGTCCCAATGCAGAAACCAGGGTTCAATCCCTAGCCCCAGAACTAGATTCTTCCTACTGAAGCTAAGACTTGATGCAGTCAAATAAAGAAATAAATATTTTTTTAAATAAAAAATAATCAACAAAATGAACCCATAGATACAGAGAACAGATTGACATTTACCAGAGGCATGGAGTGAGTGGTAGGGAAAATGGGTAAAAGTGGTTAAAAGGTACAAACTTTCAGTTCTAAAATAATTAGGTCATGAGGTAAGCTCTAGGAGAGGTGTGTCCAGTTGCAAACACTGCAGCAAAGGATCCCGGGCCCCAGCCTGTCTCAGGGCAGCCTTGTTGCTCATCTGGTTGTTTACCTTAGTAACTGTGTCATACAGTTGCCAAGTTATTCAGGATGGATGAATTCCCATCAGGCATAAAAAAAGAGGAAAAAAATCATGCCATTTGTGACACTATGGACCTTGAGGCCATTATGCTAAGTGAAATAAGTCAGACAGGGAAAGAAAATACCATTTGATCTCACTTGTACAATTATACAATATCAGAAACTTCCCTGGTGGTGCAGTGGCTAAGATTCATGCAGGGTCCCAATGCAGAAACCAGGGTTCAATCCCTAGCCCCAGAACTAGATTCTTCCTACTGAAGCTAAGACTTGATGCAGTCAAATAAAGAAATAAATATTTTTTTAAATAAAAAATAATCAACAAAATGAACCCATAGATACAGAGAACAGATTGACATTTACCAGTGGCATGGAGTGAGTGGTAGGGAAAATGGGTAAAAGTGGTTAAAAGGTACAAACTTCCAGTTCTAAAATAATTAGGTCATGAGGTATAATGTACAGCATGGTTCATATAGTTAATAATACTGTACAGTATATTTGAAAGTTGCTAAGAAAGTAGATCTTGAAAAGTTCTTTTCAAAAAACATTTTGTAAGTATGTCTGGTGATGGTTGGGTCTTTTTGCTTGTTTTTATTATAGTTGATTGTGTTAGTTTCAAGTATACTGCAAAATGATTCCATTATACATGTATATGTATGTTACGTATCAGTTATGAGGTAGAAGATAGATGGGCTCCAGGTTGGACACTTACAATCAGCCAGTCTCCTTTTTGTATTTCCTGAGGCAAGAGATAGGCGGGCTCCAGCTGAGGAATTTACAACCAGCCCCTGTTTGCTTTCAGAAATGGAAGTAAAACAGAAACAGGGTAAATAGCCATTAAAGAATGTTTACAGGTCTCCTGCAAACATCTCAAGGGAATAATTATGGCAAAGATAAAGAGAGGAAAAAAAAACCTTGTCTGAGTAAAGGATAAGGGAGACACACAAGGGCTCCTTGGAGTCAAAAGTCAGGGGATAACTCCAGGCCATAAAGAGTCTTGCTCCTCCCAGAAGCCTTCACTTCAAGATTCTTCTTAGCTGATGGGTGTGTGTGTACCCCAGGAGAGGGTCCCAGGGTAGAGCAGGTGTGGAAGAAGAAGCCAGATAATTGGCCTGAAGGAAGACAAAAGACCAGAAGAACCGACCTATATAAATGACTTAACCGCCTCTTTGCTGTGCGCCTCCTCACCAAGGGGAATGTCCACACCCTTTCCATCTGGCTATGCATCTCTGCCTTGCTTCTGTCTCAGCTAAACAAGCTCTTTCTCTCTGTGCTCTCCCACATGTTGCGCTATGTCTCTAATAATAAACTTTGTATCTGCATTTACAGTTTCTGCCTTCATGATAAATGCATTTTTTCAGTGGGGACAAATATCCAGAGAAAATTATCTTTTAGCTTGTAGCCCTTGTTGGTGTGGTGGCTAGGATTCCTGGTTCTCATCCAGACTACCCAGGTTCAATTCCTGGGCAGGGAATTAAGATCTTACTTCATGCCACTGCTCCCTGCTGCCTCATTGAGATCAGTTATACGTGTATATCTATATTGTTTTAGTTCTTTTCCATTATAGTTTATGGGAATGGTTGTTAACCAGACTTATTGTGATGGTCATTTAGTAATACATACAAATATGAAATCATGATGTTGTGCACCTGAGTGTCATCTTGGGTATGTCATTTCACCCTCTAAGCTCCGATTGTCTCACATATAAAATAAAGGTAATAACACCTAGTGTACAGGGATGTTGCTGCTGCTGCTGCCAAGTCGCTTCAGTCGTGTCCGACTCTGTGCGACCCCATAGACGGCAGCCAACCTGGCTCCCCCGTCCCCGGGATTCTCCAGGCAAGAACACTAGAGTGGGTTGCCATTTCCTTCTCCAATGCAAGAAAGTAAAAAGTGAAAGTAAAGTCGCTCAGTCCTGTCCAACTCTTCGCGACCCCATGGACCACAGCCTACCAGGCTCCTCCATCCATGGATTTTCCAGGCAAGAGTACTGGAGTAGGGTGCTGTTAGGAGGAGTGAATGAGATAATATGGTTCAAAGCAAGGTGATTTTAGGTGTGGAATGAGGACTTTCTTGGAGTCCAACGGTTAAGACTCCACACTTCCACTTCAGGGCATAAAGGCTTGATCCCTGGTAGAGGAACTAACATCCCACGTGCTATGCATCTTGGCCAAAAAAAAATTTTTTTTAATTTTTTAAAAGTGTGAAATAGATAAACATATTTTACTTAAATGTAAACCAGGAGAAAACACAGTTGGCACCTAGAGCCTGCACTGTTAAAGCCAAAGAAGTTATGTGAGATTATTTTTTATTGTCATGTGGTAATAATATGGTGGTGGTTTAGTCACTAAGTCGTGTCTGGCTCTTGCGACCCCGTAGATTGTAGCCCGCCAGGCTCCTCTGTCCATGGGATTCTCCAGGCAAGAGTACTGGAGTGGGTTGCCATTTCCTTCTCCAGGGGATCTTCCTGACCCAGGAATCACACCCGGGTCTTCTGCCTTGCAGGCAGATTCTTTACCAACTGAGCTACAAGGGGTAATCAAAACAATGTAAACAAGTGTTTTACAACCACAGTCCCAACAAAGAATACCTAAAAAGACAAATTTCGTTGCCTTCTCAACAGTTGGTCACTTCACTAATCATTTCTAGTTGGGGAGACACTTTTTTTTTTTACACTTTTTAAAAGACGTGTTTGTTGAAATGGGATTTACATTCAGTAAAACTTGGTTTGAAATTTGACAAATGTAATCATCATCATAGTTAAAGTGTAGAACAATTCTTCAGCCCTGTAAGCTTAAAAAATATTCACATCCTAAAAGTTGAGAACTACATTTTACTGGGTGTGAATTTTTAAGATAGTATCTCAAGTAACCCTGAGAGAACCGCTCTGAAGAAGCGAGGTGGGAGCCAGGATCTCTAGAAGCTTTGCAGTGAAGGATAGGTAGTCTGAACATCAAAGGGTTCTTGTTGATGAAAGAAAGCCAGACATGTCAACTTAAGGAATTTAGCGCTTTTCTTTGTATGGGAAGATGCAAGAGTCTGAGCTCACTGAAATCATTCTTTTGATAAACACCTTAGCTATCTAGGGCCAGTACCTTGGGTTTTCACATCCTGAGTTCCTCGGGGCTCACCATAGGGAGTGGTTGCAGTCTGATGACTGCTAGATGGTAGGTATTCTTTCCTTGCTGAGTTCCCTTAGAGCTCACCAGATCATGTTGGAGGGCTGTAATTGCTGATGACTGTGACATCCTTTGTTTACCGATATGGCAGGCAATATTCCATTTATTAGTCCCCCAACCCCCACCCCAAAACCCTATGCAACCAACTCTTCCCTGATTCTTAGGAATCCAAAGAATTTTTGACAAATACCTAATTTGTCAAAGGGGTCAAGTTTAATCATTAAACTGATCTACTATAGAAAAAAAATTGTAAGCACAAAAATCAAGTTTTTAAAAGGATCCTTTGAAACATACAATCCTTAGCATAGTCAAAAGAATGGAATTTAAATATAACCTTTGTAAATTAAAGCAGTTGACAGACTTGTCTTAAGATAGTGGTGGGATAAATAGCTAAGCTAGTTATTGCATCCTGCTTCAGGCTGGGGTTGGTTGGTAGAGAAACTATTTTAACTAATGGAGTTGAATTCTACAGAAATTCTCTCAGGGACAGATACACATTCTTATATATTTGGCACCTTCTCAAAGTTTACCCTGCTACCTTCCCTGGTGGCTCAGAGGATAAAGCATCTGTCTGCAATGCAGGAGACCTGGGTTCGATCCCTGGGTTGGGAAGATCCCCTGGAGAAGGAAATGGCAACCCACTCCAGTATTCTTGCCTGGAGAATCCCATAGACAGAGGAGCCTGGTGGGCTACAGTCCACGGGGTCGCAAAGAGTCGGACACGACTGAGCGACTTCACTCACCACCGTGAAAGGACAAATGATAACAAGCAGGGTCCTATGGGGTTCCTGGGCACGAAACCTTTCTGCTTACAGGAAATAGCCTTCATTCAGCCTCCAGCACCTTGCTCGAGATCCAAGGCGCAGATTCAATCTGTTGCTAATTAGGGAAGAGAGGAGAGGCAAGACCAGGGAGAAATAGTCAAGAGAAACTACGGTACAGCTTTGGGGAAAGGCCCTGTCTCTCCATCAGTGGGTACAGACACAGTATCTTTGAGCTGTTTTGCAGATACTGAAATGTCCTCCAGGTGGGAGAAGTTAAGAATGGTTTGCTGCTCACAAGCACATAGACCCCAGACCAGTTGGAACCTGAAGGTTGATGATACTGACTCCTACTTACCTAACCCCCAACCAATCAGAACAACATCCACACAAGCTGATCACACCCTCTTTGAACCATTACTGTTAAACTTCTCATTATCCTCTCCAAGTTGGGACACATGATTTTGAAGGCGTTAGCTTGCTATGGCCCCCTTTGTCTGGCAAAGCAATAAAGCTGTTCTTTTCTTTTTCACCCAAAACTCTGTCTGCAAGATTTAATTCAGTGTGGGCTTACAGAGGCCAGAATTGGCTTTACAAAGAAAGCAAGTCATCTATTCTATATATATCAGTCATCACATCTTCAGATATACCTCATCTCCTTGGAAAGCTTCTTTCAAGCACCAGCCTTGAAGTTTGTCAGCATCTTAAATTAGACTAAATCAAGTTACAAGCCACTGCCAAAAAAGATCTAGCTGAAGCTGTTATCTTATGCTTTGTTTTAACTTTATTGATGTGTAGTTGACTTATAATCCTGTGTTAATTTCTGTCATATAGCAAAGTAATTCAGTTATGCTTATATATATTCTTTTTCATGTTCTTTTCCATTATGGCTTATCACAGGCTTATATAGTTTGCTGTGCTGTGCAGGAGGATCTGGTTGTTTATCCATTCTTTATATAACCTTTACCTCTGCTGACTCTCCATCCATCCTTGCCCCACTCCTCCTCCCTCTTGGAAACCACAGGTCTGTGGCTCTGTTTCTGAAAAGTTCATTTATGTTATACTTTAGATTCCACATATAAGTGACATCGTACGTCTTTTGTCTTTCTGACTTAATTCACTTAGCATAATCATCTCCAGGTCTACCCTTGGCATTATTTTATTCTTTTTTATGGTTGAGTAGTGTTCTAATATTCTAGTTAGAGACACTTTGGAGCAGAACAAGATTACCTCCTTTAAGCATCATCCATCCCAGTTGGTTTCTTTTTACTTTGTTTTAGAATGACTCCCTCTTTATCATCTAATACAAGGTTTCTGTGGTGCTGGAGAAGACTCTTGAGAGTCCCTTGGACTGCAAGGAGATCAAACCAGTCTATTCTAAAGGAAATCAACCCTGAACATTCATTGGAAGGACTGATATAGAAGCTGATGCTCCAATACTTTGGCCACCTAATGCATAGAACCAACTCGTTTAAAAAAGACTCTGATGCTGGGAAAGTTTGAAAGCAAGAGGAGAAGCAGATGACAGAGGCTGAGATGGTTGAGTGGCATCACTGACTCAATGGACGTGAGTTTGAGCAAACTCCTGAAGATAGTGAAGGACAGGGAAGCCTGGCGTGCTGCAGTCCATGAGGCTGCCAAGAACTGGACACAACTTGGCAACTGAACAACAGCAAAGGTTTCTATACTTGTCGAAACCAATGACACAGCCCTCTATCTGCATATTCACTTGCTCATAATGTCACACGTGAACCGAGGTCTTTTTTGAAGCCGGTGCGCTGCACTGTCACTTTCTGCGGGCTTTGGCTCTGACCACAGCACACAAAGGGCTTCCCTGGTGGCCCAGACAGTAAAGAACCCCCCTGCAATTTAGGAGACTAGGGTTCGATCCCTGGGTCGGGAAGATCCCCTAGAGAAGGGAATGGCTGGCTACCCACTCCAGTATTCTTGCCGGGGGAATTCCATGGACAGAGAGGAGCCTGGCAGGCAACAGTGCATGGGGTCACAGGTCAGACATGACTGAGCAATTAACACACACGAAAGCAGTACATGGTAGCTCAGTTCAGTCGCTCAGTCGTGTCTGACTCTTTGCGACCCCATGAATCGCAGCACGCCAGGCCTTTCTGTCCATCACCATCTCCCGGAGGTCACTCAGACTCACGTCCATTGAGTCCGTGATGCCATCCAGCCATCTCATCCTCGGTCGTCCCCTTCTCCTCCTGCCCCCAATCCCTCCCAGCATCAGA
>SJYT01037801.1:6137-34838 GCA_006410635.1 Cephalophus harveyi
TGGTGATGAACAGGGAGGCCTGGCGTGCTGCGATTCATGGGGTCGCAAAGAGTCGGACACGACTGAGCGACTGAACTGAACTGAACTGACCTTTTGATGGGATATAAGGTACACAACATCACACATATAGTATTTTTGCCAAAAAATGTTTAACCTAAATCTAATTGTGGGAGGAAGGTGACCAAATCCAAATTGTGAGACATTCTAAAAGACAACTTCCCTGGACTCTTCAAAAACAGTAGATTCATGGAAGACCATGCCTGTCTGTGTGCACTGTTCTTGATTAAAGATAAAGACTAAAGAGTATGAAAAAGGCTGGACAGCCAAAGGCACCGTTGGATCCTTCACTGGATCCTAGATCAAATAAGAAAAAAGTCCTGAAGGAAACTGGTGGCAATGAAGAAATTTTACTATGTTATTGTATATTAAATATATTAATGTTAAATTCCCTGGATGTGATAATGGTTTTGCAGATATTTAGAAGAATGTTCTATAAAAAGCTATGTGCTGAACTATTCAAGCAAAAAGTCTCGTCATGTCTGAAACTTTCAAATGGCTCAGCAAAAAAAAGAAAAAGAAATACACAGATGTATCTTAGATAAATATAATGTGGCCAAATGTTAATAATTGATGAATCCAGGTAATGGATCAACTATTAATTCATTATATTAATACCATAAATTCACCTTTTCTGGGGATTATTTTTCAAAATAAAAATTTGGGGTAAAAGCAAAAAGAAAACATCAAAAAAAAAAAAAGGCACCTACTACAGTTGGAAAAAGGCAAGGGCTGCAAGGGAGAAAGTATGTGCAGTGCTAAATTACAGAAACCTGAATCTTACTTGGTTAATCATCCACTGTGTTCTTAAAACCTTCACTTTTGTGGTCACAAAAGGCGAAACATTCCATACTTGTTTTTCTCCTCTCCTCTCATAAGGTCTGACTCATATGAATAGCTTCTCCTGAATTTACCTAGTGAATTATTTCTTCCAAGTTAAACTTGCCTTTCCAACCTCTTATATAAAAAATTCCCCTCTTCAGTTCCCCTCATTAATCAATGTTGTCCTTTCAAAAAGTGGAATTCACCTTAATAGCTTCAGCTCAGTTCAGTCACTCAGTCGTGTCCGACTCTTTGCGACCCCAAGAACCACAGCACCCCAGGCCTCCCTGTCCATCACCAACTCCCGGAGTCCCCCAAACCCATGTCCATCGAGTTGGTGATGCCATCCAGCCATCTCATCCTCTGTCAACCCCTTATCCTGCCCCCAATCCCTCCCAGCATCAGAGTCTTTTCCAGTGAGTCAACTCTTTGCTTGAGGTGGCCAAAGTATTGGAGTTTCAGCTTTAGCATCAGTCCTTCCAAAGAACACCCAGGACTGATCTCCTGTAGGATGGACTGGCTGGATCTCCTTGTAGTCCAAGAGACTCTCAAGAGTCTTCTCCAGCACCACAGTTCAAAAGCATCAATTCCTCAGTGCTCAGCTTTCTTCACAGTCCAACTCTCACATCCATACATGACCACTGGAAAAACCACAGCCTTGACCAGATGGACCTTTGTTGGCAAAGTAACATCTCTGCTTTTGAATATGCTATCTAGCTTGGTCATAACTTTCCTTCCAAGGAGTAAGCGTCCTTTAATTTCATGGCTGCAGTCACCATCTGCAATGATTTTGGAGCCCCCCAAAAATAAAGTCTGACACTGTTTCCACTATTTCCCCATCTATTTGCCATGAAGTGATGGGACCTGATGCCATGATCTTCGTTTTCTAAATGTTGAGCTTTAAGCCAACTTTTTCTCTCTCCTCTTTCACTTTCATCAAGAGGTTTTTTAGTTCCTCTTCACTTTCTGTCATAAGGGTGGTGTCATCTGCATATCTGAGGTTATTGATATTTCTCCTGGCAGTCTTGATTCCAGCTTGTGCTTCTTCCAGCCCAGCGTTTCTCATGATGTACTCTGCATAGAAGTTAAATAAGCAGGGTGACAATATACAGCCTTGATGTACTCCTTTCCTTATTTGGAACCAGTCTGTTGTTCCATGTCCAGTTCTAACTGTTGCTTCCTGACCTGCATATAGGTTTTACAAGAGGCAGGTCAGGTGGTCTGGTCTTTCCATTTCTCTCAGAATTTTCCACAGTTGATTGTGATCCACATAGTCAAAGGCTTTGGCATAGTCAATAAAGCATAAATAGATGTTTTTCTGGAACTCTCTTGCTTTTTTGATGATCCAGCAGATGTTGGCAATTTGATCTCTGGTTCCTCTGCCTTTTCTAAAACCAGCTTGAACATCTGGAAGTTTANGAACCTCATTCCATAGTTCTTCAGGCACTCTATCTATCAGATCTAGGCCCTTAAATCTATTCCTCACTTCCACTGTATAATCATAAGGGATTTGATTTAGGTCATACCTGAATGGTCTAGTGGTTTTCCCTACTTTCTTCAATTTGAGTCTGAATTTGGCAATAAGGAGTTCATGATCTGAGCCACAGTCAGCTCCCCGCCTTGTTTTTGTTGACTGTATAGAGCTTCTCCATCTTTGGCTGCAAAGAACATAATCAATCTGATTTCAGTGTTGACCATCTGGTGATGTCCATGTGTAGAGTCTTCTCTTGTGTTGTTGGAAGAGGGTGTTTGCTATGACCAGTGCATTCTCTTGGCAAAACTCTATTAGCCTTTGTCTGCTTCATTCTGTATTCCAAGGCCAAATTTGCCTGTTACTCCAAGTGTTTCTTTACTTTCTACTTTTGCATTCCAGTCCCCTATAATGAAAAGGACATCTTTTGGGGGTGTTAGTTCTAAAAGGTCTTGTAGGTCTTCACAGAACCACTCAACTTCAGCTCTTCAGCATTACTGGTTGGGGCATAGGCTTGGATTACCGTGATATTGAATGGTTTGCCTTGGAAATGAACAGAGATCATTCTGTCATTTTTGAGACTGCATCCAAGTACTGCATTTCAGACTCTTTTGTTGACCATGATGACTACTCCATTTCTTCTAAGTGATTCCTGCCCACAGTAGTAGATGTAATGGTCGGTCATCTGAGTTAAATTCACCCATTCCAGTCCATTTTAGTTCGCTGATTCCTAGAATGTCGACGTTCACTCTTGACATTTCCTGTTTGACCCCTTCCAATTTGCCTTGATTCATGGACCTAACATTCCAGGTTCGTATGCAATATTGCTCTTTACAGCATTGGACCTAGCTTCTATCATCAGTCACATCTGCAACTGAGTGTTGTTTTTGCTTTGGCTCCATCCCTTCATTCTTTCTGGAGTTATTTCTCCACTGATCTACAGTAGCATATTGGGCACCTACCGACCTGGGGAGTGCCTCTTTCAGTATCCTATCATTTTGCCTTTTCATACTGTTCATGGGGTTCTCAAGGCAAGCATACTGAAGTGGTTTGCCATTCCCTTCTCCAGTGGACCACATGGACTATATAGTCCATGGAATTCTCCAGGCCAGAATACTGGAGTGGGTAGCCTTTCCCTTCTCCAGGGGATCTTCCCAACCCAGGGATCGAATCCAGGCCTCCTGCATTGCAGGTGGATTCTTTACCAGCTGAGCCACCAGGGTAGCCCTTAATAGCTTAAGGGAGGAAAATTATATATGATTGTTACCCTCCATGCAAGGAAAGCATGCAATAAACTTCCGTGCCTTCTCAAAAGTAAGAAACTAACTTCCTTAATGTGAGAAACAGCATTACAGCACAACCTCTATCAAACCTCATATGTTAAAGTACAAGTATCCTTATGGACCTCAGAGGCATTTCCTTTAACACTGGTAATGAAGGAGACCAATAAGGTGGGAGGGTACCTCTATCACCACTAATGCATGATGTTGGAGACCCTGACCGATATAATAAGACCAGAAAATGAAGGAGAAACTATAAGGACTGGAAAGAGAGAGAGATATTTGCAGATTATATGATTATTTGCATAAAAATAATGATAAGAATAGCTAACATGCATTGAGCACTTAATATATGCAGAAGCTGTTCAGTAAGCATTACATGTATAAATGCCACTTCATCCTACTTTAAAACAACCCTAGGAGATAGGTATAACTATCATCCCCATTTTACAGATAGTGATACTAAGGCATAGAGAAGGTAAGAAATTTGCTCAAGGTCAACCTAAGCAGTCTAATTCTAGAGCTTTAAGTTTTAACCACTCTTTGATAACTTTACTGTGATCAACACAACTTGCGACAGACAGAGAGAGGTACTCAAGAGCCAATGTGATAAAATTAACATGTCTTCATAGCTGGAAGAGAAGGTGCAACAGTGATTTTCAACGTTGGCTGCATATTAGAATCATTTGGAGAGCTTTGAAAAATCCTGATGCCCAGGCTGCACCCAGACCAATTACAAATGAATCTTGAAAGAATGGTGAAGTCTCAGGAGTTTTAAAGAACAGCTGCACTAACATGTCTTAAGAGAACTCAAGAATCCGCTCAAATTGTGGTGTCAGTTTCCTTTCTTGCACCCTGGGTGAAGTTGCATACTCCAAGCAGATGAATTACAGAGGGGTGTAATTTGAACCCAGGAGAAGGACAGGGACTCAAAGTGCCCTGCTGTAGCGGAGACTATAAAAAGGCCTCACTGTATCCATATGTGTCAGGTGGAGTCATCCTGGAAGCAGGTGAAGCTTAGGTTGTAGCCCCCAGGGTCAAATCTCTGACTGATAATGGCCTTATTGGGCTAATAAATTGTCAACCCAATTAAGGTATCAACCTCAGCTGGATCCTAAGAAGGTAACTATATCATGGCCTGGATTGTTGAGCCAGTCACCTCAATGTTGCCCCGCTAGATGGTAACTCGATCATGATTGTGAATTGTTGACTCAGTAATCTGAACTCCCTAGAGATGTTAGAACTTCTTTCTTGGTGAGTAAGTGACTTTTCAAGTCTGAAAAGGTTTAGAATTAAATTTAGACATGATAAATAGATCAAACCCATATATAAATACTTCTGTGTTTAAAATAATTCTGAGTGTCTGGTACTTAAAGTGTAATTTTGAAATAATATGACATTATGTGCTTCCCTGGTGGCTCAGAGGTTAAAGCGTCTGCCTCTAATGAAGGAGACTTGGGTTCGATCCCTGGGTCAGGAAGATCCCCTGGAGAAGGAAATGGCAAGCCACTCCAGTATTCTTGCCTGGAGAATCCCATGGACAGAGGGGTCTGGTAGGCTACAGTCCATGGGGTCACAAAGAGTTGGACACGACTGAGCGACTTCACCTTCATGACATATTGAAAGATCTGAGAGGTTAACCTAATTTGATAGATTAGATTTATTAAATGTAAGGGAATTTAATTGTTTGTAAATAATATTATTAAAACTATTTTTTTTGGCCACTCCACATGGCTTGTGGAATCTTAGTTCCCCAACCAGGGATTGAACCTGGGCCCTTGGCAGTGAGAGCAGAGTCCTAATCACTGGACAACCAGGGAGCTCCCATGTAAGTAATATTAGAATACTAGATCTACTAAATCAAGTATATGTGTTATTTATACACATGTAACAAATTTTTGTTAAGTACTTAGGAAGAATTTGCTTATTAGAAATGAAGCTTGATTGATATGATAGGTATAAAATGAAAAGAGACTATATGAAATTTATATTTGGTTTACAATACTTAATGAAATTACATTTTATAAATTTTAAAAGGGGATTAATTGTTTAAGAGAGTTTATATTGTTCTGCCTGAGTTCTCTGAACAATAAGATCCTCTTAGGCCTAATCATTAGTTTTATATAAATATAATCAATTTATAAGTAGAATAATACATTTATAAGTTGAACTTTCAAGTCTTAAACAAAACCAGAGTTTTGAGTTTATAGATGAAAAATTTAATATTGATTTAAATTCAAGATGCTGTAGTCTTTTGTGGCTCACAAAATCTGCCCTTAGACATGGAAAAAAACATATCAACACTATTATTATCTGCATTTAAGTGATGGAGAAATGGAAGCTCAGAAAGGTTAAGAAACAAGGGATCAACTCCATGCATGTGTGTCTTTAAAAACCTGTGCTCTTAACCAGTATGCATGTGGTTTCCTGATGGACCAACCTCCTAAAAAGTCAGGTGACTTCAGAATAATTAAATGTTTTGAAGTGACTTAATCAATGTCTGCTTATGTGCATTTTAGGTCGACTTCACAACTAAGAGTCGATTTCAGATCAAGCAAAGAGACTTTACTGGCTCATATGACAGAAAATTCTGGCTTCAGGCAGGGCTGCTACAGACTCAAACCCTGCTTCTCTCTGTCCATCTGTCTGTGTTGGCTCCTTTCAGACGCAGGCTCTCTTTTTCCTCATTGTGCAAGATGACTGGCATCGTACCCCTGGGCTCAAGGATAGCTAGAAAATGCGGCTGCCTCCCTTCCAGTGTTCCCACAAAGGAACCACTGCATCTCACTGACTCCGCTTAGCTCATAGCTATTCTGGAACTAATCACTGTGCCTGAAGAAATGTGATGGCTTAACTGACTATGCCTGAGGTCTCAGGTTGACCTCAAGAGTTGGAGGTGGAGTCAGATCCACCACAAATATGTGGGCTAAGAGCAGGGAAGGGGCAGCCCTCCTCAAGAAGGCTGAATGGATGGCAGGCAGCAAAAACAGATGTCCACTGTGGCATCTTCTCTCTTAGTGAAGCACCTCACTATAGCATTCAGAGGTGCTGCTGACATAGACTCCTCCTTTCAACCAGGAATCATGATGCAACACTATAACTCAACTGGGCATCCTTTATTCTGCCCATGATTTCAGGCTGTGGGCAGGGATCTCTGTCTTGCCTTTCTTCAGTGACTGACATAAAAGCTGTCCAGGGACCTGTCTAAATGAATGAAACCCAGATTACAGAAGCCTGGGTTTGTTACCCCAGACAAGAAATAAGGAAGATGGTAACATGTTTTTATGGTATTGTGGGGTGGCTTCCCTGGTGGGTCAGACAGTAGTGTAAGGAGGGTAAGTCAAATTCACCAGACACTTACTGATACCTTCTTTGTGTTAGGCTGATCCCTACTGGGGACAGTGTTCCAGTGGCCCTCGAGGAGCAACCAGGCTAGAGAGACACGTGGAAGGTGTTAGTTGCTGTGATTTGGTTTTGGCCCAGATCCAGGTTAGAATGGGCCACCACAGAGCTCTTGGTAATGGGTTGGGGTTATCATGTGTAATGTTGGTTGGGTTTAGGGTTTTTAGTTTCTATTTATTTGAGACCCCCTATCAAGTTCCTGCTATCCAAGGCCTGGCA
This sequence comes from Cephalophus harveyi, assembly GCA_006410635.1. NCBI lineage: Eukaryota > Metazoa > Chordata > Mammalia > Artiodactyla > Bovidae > Cephalophus > Cephalophus harveyi. The sequence continues at coordinate 13,389 of SJYT01037801.1, forward strand.
CTTGGGGGTAGGCAGGTCAGAAATCTCCCAGAATAGGCCCAGACCCTGGCTTAGCGTTAAAACTACCACTTCAGAGTGTGAAGAACCTAGCCACAAATAGACCCAGATACCCACAAAACCACAGACATAGGGGGCAAATTGGGCAAAGCAGAGACCACGCTTCCAGACACCCATGGGAATGGAGCATTGTCCCAGAGATGGCATGTCTAAAGATATGGATATAGTACTGACTAGTTCCAGAGGGAAGGTGTGCAGGGTGCCTGAGCTTGAGACTCTGTGAAATGCAGCTGATCACACTTTTCACCTTGGCTGTTCAGAGGAAGGTCATCTTTGCTAAGCTGCACTCATTCTGAAAACCTGACTGTGTCTTTCAGAAGCCAAGGCTTGTTTAGGAAGTGTGCGAAACAGGAGCAGGGCTGGAGAAGGAGTCATTAGGCTCTATGAGAGCATAGCTCATTCCTTTTCCCTCTTACTTTCCTGGAGGGAGAGGCTAGTGATAAAAGGCCTACCATGATACTCATTTCTCAGTGTACGTGAGTCTGAAATAAACATGGAGGGCTTCTTGAGAAGAGGGAATAGCCTGTCCTCCAGGTCAAATGAAAACCCTGCTGTTGCTACACATGCACCCAGGACAGCTAACCAACACTCATCACTCAAGAGCTGCCAGACACTCCCCTTGATCCAGATGCCCCAGGCGGAGGATGGAAGAGACCCTGGATAGGGAGCTGGCACCCTGTTGGCATATCAGAGGCAGAGTTAGAAAACAAAACAAAGGAAGCAGAGGAATATTAATCTGGACCCTCCAGAAAAGTGGTCTTCAGACTTGGTATGCATACCCCTGGCGGTTCACAAAAACTTTCCATGAGGATGTGAGCATATTTAGTTTAAAGGGAATCAGTGTAAAGATCCTCAGCTTCCAAGTGTACTCTTTACAAAAATTAATCTAACAGGAGTTATGTTAGCAAGATGGTATAATTGGAAGCCCGTTCTTTCTTTCCCAACAGAGACACTGACTTAACAACAGTATTCAGTCCAAAAAGTCTTTATGAGAATTCTAGAAACCAGTTAAGAAGTCACAGTACCCAGGCAAACTAAAAGCCAAGAACAGCTGCATTGAAACAGATAAGAGGAACCATTTCATTTCATTCACAATAGCCCTTCTCCCAGGCTGGCACGGCTGAGGACACTCAGGAGCAGAAGAGAAATCATGGAGTGGGTGCTCTTAGACCACAGTGGAATTAAACTAGAAATCAACAACAGAAAAATAGCTAGACAATCCCCAAATACATGGAAGTTAAAGTATTAAATAAACTTTAAATAACACAAAACTTCTAATGTGGGCCAAAGAAGAAATATCAAGAAAAACTTAAAAATATTTTGAAGCAAGTGAACAACACAACTAATCACAATTTGTGAGATGTAGCAAAAGCAATGCTTTGATCGCATTGAAAAGAGGAAAGATCTAAACTCAATAGTCTAAGCTCCACCTTTAGAAATTAGAAAAGGATGAGAAAATTAAATCCAAAGTAAGCAGAAAAATTAGAGCATGAAATTGAAAACAGGATATCAACAGAAAAAAATTAACAGAGCCAAAAGATGATTCTTTGAAAAGATGAATAAAATTGATAAACCTCTAGTAATAAATAATGATAATTAATAAAATAGAAGACATAAATTACTAATATCAGAAGTGAAAACAGGGACATCTGATCCCATGGACACTAAAGGATAATAAAGGAATATCATGAGCAACTCTATGCCCACAAATTCATTAACAGATGAAATGGACCAATTCTCTGAAGGACATAAGCTATCAAAACTCATGTAAGAAAAAAAACAGACAATGTGAGTAGGTTTATAGTTATTAAAGAATTTGATCAATATTTAATAGCTTCCCCAAACAGAAAGCATTAGATCCAGATGGCTTCACTGGTGAAGTCTATCAAATATTTAAGGAAGAAATTATATCAATTTTCTACAATTTCTTCCAGAAGATCGAGTCAAGAAGGACTATTTCCTAACTCATTCTATGATATCATCATTAAACTAACACCAAAACTAGACAAAGGCCTTACAAACAGAGAAAACTACTGAAAAATATCTCATGAACACAGATCCGAAAATCCTCAAGAAAATATTAGTAAATAGAATCCAATGATGTATAAAAAGAATTACAGAGGGAGGATTCTGGGAAGATGGCAGAATAGGAAGCACCTGGAATCTGTATCCCCACCAAGACAACAATCAAACTGGCAGAATCTGTCTGATGTAACTGTATTTTGGGGAGATCTACTGAAGGCTTGCAACTTCCATGGGAAGGCTTAGGTGATAAATAGTTAATTTCCGTCAGTTTCAGCTCTGGTACAGCAGCAGGTTCTCATCCTCCAGCCTCGCCTCATGGCAGGCAACACACACATTTCTTGAGTAACCTACACACAGCGAGTGGGAGCCATGGTGAGCAAAAGGACACTGTCCTCCAAGCACTGGGGATCTGTGCTCTGATTGCTGCTGCTTCTTTTAATTTTTATTATAGTTGATTTACGGTTTGTGTTAGTTTCAAGTACAGAGCAAAGTGAATCAGTTATACACATCTATCTATCTCGATATATACCCACTCTTTTTTAGATGCTTTTCCCATATAGGTCATTGCATAGTATTGAGTAGAGTTCCTTGTGTTATACAGTAGGTCCTGTTTTATATCAGGAGTGTGTATATGTCAATCCCAATCTCCCAATATATCCCTCCTCCTCCTTTACCCCCAGTAACCATAAATTTGTTTTCTATGCCTGTGACTCTATTTCTGTTTTGTGAATAAAATCATTTGTATCATTTTTACTTTTTTAGATTCCACCTATAGCAATGTCGTGATATTTGTCTTTCTCTGTCTGACTTACTTCATTCAGTATGACAATCTTTAGGGCCTTCCATGTTGCTGCAAATGGCATTTGATTGCAGTTTCTGCTCACAGAGGTGCAAAGAGGGCAGCTTTTGTTGCTTCTTCCCTTACTGTTACAAGCCATTCTTCCTCTGGCTCACATGTCTCCCAGGGGATTTAAAGGACTTTTTCACACCATTTTTCTTTCTCTCCCTTTGGGGCCAAAACAGTAAAGACTAGGACACTCAAAAGCAACTGCATATATGGGGAAAATGAGAATGTGACTGCACATACCCGGGGAAAGACGAAGGCCCAGAAAAGACCTGAGGAGACCTTAGATTTATATCTCAGGCTGACGTTTGGTAGAGAGACAGCCTATAACAATAAAACAAACAAGAAAGGAGCAAGTCCTGGGAAGGGGGAGAATATGATTTCCAAAGTTAATACATTATTAGATTCAAATGTCCGGTTTTCAACAACAACAACAAATAACAACGCATACAAAGAAACAGGAAACTATGGCCCATTTAATAAAATAAATAATAAACTAACAGAAACTATCCCTGAAAAGAGTCTGATGACAACTCTACTAGAAAACCCTTACAACCACTGTTTTAAAAATGCTTAAAGGAAGATGTGGAGAAAGTCAAGAAAATAATGTATGAACAAAACAGAAATATCAGTAAAGGGAGAGAAAACCTAGAAAGAAGCCAAAAAGAAATTCTGGAGCTAGAAGGTACAATAAGTGAAATGAAAAATTCACTAGAGGATTCAAAGGCAGATTGGAGCAGGTGGGAAGAATCAGCGAACTTAAAGATAAGACAATAGAAATTATTAAGTCTGAGGAATAGAAAGAAAAAAGATGAAAGAAAAGTGAATAGAGCTTAAGGAACCTGTGAGACAACATCAAGCAGACAACATCAAGTATGCATTGTGAGAGTCCCAGAATGAGAAGAGAGAGAGAAAGGGGCAGAAAGAATTATCTGAAGAATGTTTGAGAACTTTCCAAATTTGATGAAAAATATAAATATAAACATCTAGGAAGCTTCATGAATTTCAAGTAAGATGAACTCAAAGAGACTCATGTTGAGATACAAAAGCAGCGGGACAGAAGCAAATTATTACACACAAGCGATCCTCAATAACATTTTTGACATATTTTTCATGAAAAACTTTGGAAGCCAGAAGGCAGTGGGCCAACATATTCAAAGAGTTCAAGGAAAAATACTGTGAACCAGAATCTTATAGCTGGGAAAACTATCTGTTAAAAGTGAGGGGGAAATCAAGATATTCTCCAACAAACAAAAGCTGAAGGAATTTGTGATCTATAGACTTGACCTGCAAGAAATTCTCAAGGAAGTCCTGCAATATGAAAGGAAACAACATTAGACAGTAACTTGGAGCACCACACACAGGCAATTATGAAAGCTAGCATTATTCTAACGATGGTTTGTAACTGCATATTTAGTTATCAACATGATTTGAGAGACTAACATATTTAAAGGAAAAAAAAACCATTTATTAGTCTAAAAGCTACTGTTCTAACTTTGGTTTGTAACTCCAAATTTTGTTTTTGACATCATTTGAGAGACTAATGAACTTAGTTTATGGTTTTTCCAGTAGTCATGTATGGATGTGAGAGTTGGACTATAAAGAAAGCTGAGCGCTGAAGAGTTGATGGTTTTGAACTGTGGTGTTGGAGAAGACTCTTGAGAGTCCCTTGGACTGCAAGGAGATCCAACCAGTCCATCCTAAAGGAGATCAGTCCTGGGTGTTCATTGGAAGGACTGATGTTGAAGCTGACACTCCAATACTTTGGCCACCTGATGCAAAGAACTGACTCACTTGAAAAGACCTTGATGCTGGGAAAGATTGAGGGCAGGAGGAAAAGGGGACAGCAGAGGATGAGATGGTTGGATAGTATCACCGACTCAATGGACATGGGTTTGGGTGGACTCTGGGAGTTGGTCAGGGAGGCCTGGCGTGCTGTGCTTCATGGGGTCGCAAAGAGTCAGACATGACTGAGTGACTGAACTGAACTGAATGAAGTTAAAAGAATTATCAATTTATGTTTTGGGGCACAATTCTATAATTCTGTGGCATCAGAACACAAAAGGGGTGGGGATGGCGATATAAAGGAGCAGACTTTTTGTATCTTATTGAAATTAAGCTGCAATAAATTCACATTAGAATATTATAAGTTTAGGATGTTAAATGTAGTTCCCATGATAATCATAAAGAAGAGAACTATCGAATATAAACAAAGAAAAATGAGAAAGGAATGCAAATGTTTTTCTACAAAAAATCAAGTAAACAAAAAAGAAGACAGTAACACAGGAAGTGAGGGATAAAAAAGCTATGGGGGCATATAGTAAACAAATAGTACAATGATAAAAGTAAGTCCCTCCTTACCAGGAATTGGGCTTTCCTCATAGCTCAGTTGGTAAAGAATCGGTCTGCAATGCAGCAGACCCTGGTTCAATTCCTGGGTTGGGAAGATCCGCTGGAGAAGGGATAGGCTACCCACTCCAGTATTCTGGCCTGGAGAATTCCATGAACTGTGTAGTCCATGGGGTCACAAAGAGTCAGACACAACTGAGTGACTTTCACTTTCACCAGGAATTACTTTAAATGTAAATGGATTAAGTTCTCTAATCAAAAAACAGATTGGCAGAATGGACAGAAAACACATAATTCAATAAATGCTATCTACAAAAGATTCATTTAGATGCAAGGACACAAATAGATTGAAAGTGAAGGATGGAAAAAGATATTCCAAGGAAATAGTAACCAAAAGAGAGCAAAGGTAGCTAGCCTAACATCAGACAAAATAGACTTTTAGCACAAAAAGGTTACAGGTAACTAGGGGTTTTAGCAGAGGTTCAGTTCAGTTCAGCTGCTCAGTCCTGTCCAACTCTTTGCGACCCCACGGACTGCAGCATGCCAAGCCACCCTGTCCATCACCACCAGGTCTTTCCAATGAGTCAGTTCTTCGCATCAGTGAATATTCAGGACTGATTTCCTTTAGGATTGACTGGTTTGATCTCCTTGCAGTCCAAGGAACTCTCAAGAGTCTTCTCCAACACCACAGAGGTAGGGTGTATGAAAAGGCAGGCCAGAGAGTACAGAGTTTTAAATGGTAGGCAAGGAGGTCCAACCAGTCCATCCTAAAGGAGATCAGTCCTGGATGTTCACTGGAAGGGCTGATGCTGAAGCTGAAACTCCAATACTTTGGCGACCTGATGTGAAGAGCTGACTCATTTGAAAAGACCCTGATGCTGGGAAAGATTGAGGGCAGGAGGAGAAGGGGACAACGGAGGATGAGATGGTTGGATGGCATCACCGACTCAATAGACATAAGTTTGGGTAACTCTGGGAGTTGGTGATGGACAGGGAGGCCTGGCGTGGTGCAGTCCATGGGGTCACAGAGAGTCGGACACGACTGAGCGACTGAACTGAACTGAGGTATTCTTTCTGCAGTGTGCAGTCACTAAGGTCGTCCACCAGGGGGGGGCTTTAATCCCAGACCTGAGTGTGAAGTATGAAATGGGAAGAGCACCGAGAAAGTGAATTTGGTTGAGATATTTCAGTTTACTCAGAGAACAACACACCTCTTCCCATAAATGTCCTGATATAAAATATTCCTAATAGGGCCTGCCTCTGAAGATATGTCTCAGAGTTAGACATGATTTTTGAAAGTATATGATGAAAGGCTAAAGTTTGCCTAAGTTCCAGAACCTATTGCTCCAAAATAAAAGAAAAAACAAATTTATAGATTTTGACCAAGTTGCTTTGAATCTAATTGGTTTTTAAGAGAACCAGCATAGTTTGGCTGTGACACAATATAATAATCATAAAACTAATACAACACTATAAATTAACCATACCTCAATTTACAAAAAGAATTAAAAACAAATAAAGTGAAAGTGAAAGTCGCTCAGTGGTGTCTGACGCTTTGCGACCCCATGGACTATACAGTCCATGGAATTCTCCAGGCCAGAATACTGGAATGGGTAGCCTTTCCTTTCTCCAGGGGATCTTCCCAACCCAGGAATCAAAACCAGGTCTCCCACATGGCAGGTGGATTCTTTACCAGCTGAGCCACAGGGAAGCAAAAACAAATAAACAACAAAAAAATTATAGTAACCACTGAATGAGTGCTTGCTATGAGCCAGGTACCATAAGTCTTTCCTCTTTCAATACTCACAGCAACCCAATGACAAAGATTCACTTATTATCCTCATTTCATAGATAAGGAAACCAAGTCTAAGAGAGGCCTGAGTCAATACACAGCATCACTTGGATTAAAATGCTGTGCTTCTTATTTCAAAATCACATCTTTACCCACTGCAATTCATGTACCTGAGCACTTGTGCTTGGCAGGAGCATACAGCAGTAACCCCAAGGATGATGACGTGACACAAAAGAACTGCTTGACTTCTTTATGTTTGATTCATTCAGCACTAAGTGTAAATAATAACTGCCTCTTTATCAGGCAGAGTAATGGGAGATAAGACTGGTTTTCCCTCTTGGTTTGATTGCAAAGAAGGCAGCTAGGCCATGTCAGTTCATAGCTGTGAATGGAAATTAGAGGCCACTTACAGAGTGTGGTTTATGTTGGTGGCCCACCTGAAGTTGCCTCATCTATACAGTGGGTATAATAATAATAGTACCTACCTCCTAGGGTGTTGCTAAGGATCTAGTGTACTAATACGTGTCACAGATTTAGGACAGTGCTTGACAAATAGCACTCACTATCTAAATATTAGCCATTGTTGGTATTAAAAATAGAAACTTGGCCACCAGGGATCCCTGTGGCCATAAATATAACATAACCACCAAGCAGAGATAGGGGAGAAGTCCCCTCTCACCCTGGCTTTTTCTCAGTAGGCATTTAGTCAGGATGATTGGCTAGCTATAATCTTGGCCAATGGTAAGCAGAGCTCAAAGAATATGACAACGATGGAGAAAATAAGGTTATCAGAAAATAATAATAGCTCCTAATCTTTACCATTTCTATAATCAAGCATCACATTAAGAGTATCCCAACTTGGTCTTGCCTAATCCTCACAGTTCTGTTAGGGTAGGTTTTAGTAACTTTCCCTTATCAATTTCCACTTCCACCTCTGTGAAAAGACAATAGGAAGTGATGGGAGAAGTGGGGGGTGGGGGTGGGAGGTGGGTTGGGGTTCCTGCGGGGTTCCTGGCTGCACTGCTTTTCTACACTCCCAGGCAGTAAGTGCCTTTTCCAAGGACATCAATGCAAGCCTGAATAAAAAAAATAATTTCTCCCTCCTAAGCCATTGCACATCAGCTGTAGAAAAATACCAGTATGGGAAGCAGTCTTCAGGAGAGCCTCAATGAGCTCATACTGTCTAGACACATCATCCCCCAACTTGCCCTTCAAGTTCTACTTCAGTTTGATAAAACTGTAAATTCAACACTGCACAAAAGGTCAGAGTCAGTTTCAGGCCTATGTATGTTTGGCTACCTTCCCTGAGGAGTTACTGAGATTTCAAACATCTGAGACATTATCTGCAGGACTGAAGGACTCTCTAAATACTCACAGATTCTGCAATAATGCGTAGACTTTTGAATTGAATGATGTTGAATTCAGAGAGGTGACAGAATTTATTAAATTGGATAAAGTGAAAATTGTAGCTTGTAATGGTAAAAACACTGCTCCAGTACTACAGAATGAATAGGGAGAAATGGCTTTTTAATGACATCCTGTTATCGTTCACGGCTTTTTGAAGAAAAGCATAGAAAACTTTTTTAAAAAATGTATCCTAGCATTGAGGAAATGACTATACTGTGTCGTACTATCAGATAATTCCAGTAGAAAGAAGCTTATCACTCTGTACCCTCTTATATTACCTTTATTATACAGCATGAAGAAGTAGAATTTTTGTTAAAATGACAAATCACACATTGTTGCCTTCCTAAGACCATTCTTTAATAAATTCATTTTAAAACTAAAAAAAAAAAAGTGATGAAGATTCCTACCTGGGCAATATGACACACCATAATTACATCACAGGTTTGTGGAAATAGACCTTTAAAATTAGATTTTAAACCCGAGGCCACAAAAATCAATGGTACTATCTGAGAAACTGAGTGAAGCCTGTTGACACAAGTGCATTTGAAAGTTCAAAACACCAACAGATTTGTACTCTCTGTTTAGAAAGAAAGGAGGGAGGAGGAAAAATATCTACCTCCCAGTTTTTATAAAGTTTAGGTTAAATTTATACTTATTCTTTTTTGCTGTTGCTGTTTTTTAATTGCTTTATTAACTTTACATTTTTCCATGCAAATGGTGAAACTCTACTGTTGACAGAAACTTAGAGTGCCAAGGCAATCTCCAATAATAAGCTGGTAACACAGAACCCACCTGACACTTAGAAATTACATAAGTTCACAGCCAATGCATCAGCAAAGGTGTATCAGGAAAATGCAAGGAAAAAGAGGACAACGGTGGGAATCACACTATTAATCTCACGGAACATGGCAGGAGTCAAGGCATAAGGCAACATTCCTCATGGTGGTCAGCGTGATTAGAGAGCTTCCCCATAAGAATACACAGACAATTCCTCAGCTGCAGCTCCCTTAGTTTTCTCATCTCTGCTCTGAATATTTCCATATCATCTCTATCTCCATCATCATTGGGTATGGTCTGTTGGAAATTAGGGGAAAGCTGGCAAGCCTGTCCTCTATTATTTCCTGCTGGCTGGTGGCCCTAGCCCCTGCCCAAAGGACAGTCTTCCTCTCCATTCTGCATGGGCTGTTCCATTCCTTTGTTTTCCTGGGCCTATCCTCATTGCCTCCTGCTCCTCTGATTCTCACCACAAGTGCGCTGCCACACCACGTAATCCTGCAGACCTGATCCTCTTCCCCTGGCCCGATGCCAGCCCACTGTGCACAGAGCGGTAGCGAATTGGTACCCAGATAGGAGTCTGTGCTTATTTTTTATACTTATTTCTATCTTGGAGAGCTAAGATAAATTAATTGAAATTTCTAAGACTTCTTACTGGAAATGCCAATAAATTTTCTGTAAGAGTCAGAGGTTTGTTTTCATAATTATCTTTATGGGTTGTTTTCACTTTACAACTATATTTTTGTTATAGAAAACTAAATGCGTTACAATGTAGGTCCTCTCCAAAGTTGTAAAGTAGATCATAGGAAGATGGATTTGCTCACTAACCCTATGATAACTAACCTGCTGAGCATAACTGCATATTATAATGCATGCAAACAAAATATCAAAACTGGGAAGTTTCTTCTTATATTAAAAAAAAACCAAAACGAAACCCAAAGTCCCCAAGTGACATATGAGGCCCTACAGGGTCTAGTGTCCTGCCACTTCTTCACCCTTATCTCCCTGTTGCCCTGGTCCAGCTGTCCTGACCTCCCTGCTGGTCCTTTAACACATCAGACGTGGTCCTGCCTTTGTACCTTTGGACTTGCTGTTCTTTGGCTTAGAAAAGCCTCTCCCCCAAATTAAGGGTCTGATTTGCTCCTTTACTTCATTCAAGTTTGTTATCACTTCTTACTTCATTCAAATTTTATTATCACTTATCACTCCTTCAGGGCGACCTTCAAATTATCTCATCTAAAATTGACCCACCCACCCCATGCGCACATCTATCATCTTCTATTCTTTGGTTAGCCTTTTCTTCCCCATAACACAAATCACCATCTGATACTTTATTATATACCTGTTGATTGTTGATTCCTGGTTTCCCCTACCAGAATGCAAGCTCCATGAACGTGAATCTTGGTTTTGTTTACTGCTGTATTCCCAGCACTAGAACAATGCCTGGTGCCCAGCAGGCACTCAGTAAATGAATGAAGTGAAACTAATCAAAAGATCTGGGTTCCACAACAGGAAAGAGCTTGCACTGGGAACTCTGTACCAGGTAGTTTAGGAGCTGCAGATCACAGAGCCAGACATGACCTTGAAATCCCTGGGGATTCACAGAAACCTTGGGGTGAGTGGAAGGGGAACTATGGAGTAACTCTAACGGACACCTGTCTCATATATACATCGTCTTATTTCATCTTAGTATCACAACAGATGGGGAAATTGAAGATCAGAAGGGTGAGGTGACTTACCCAAAGATTTTCAGCTAAGTAGCAGGGCCGGAATCTGAAATCAGCTCTATCTGACTCTAGAAACCATGTTCTTTCCAAGACTCCACACAGCTGAGGAGAAAGTTTGGCAAAGAGTATTTGTTCAGTTAAGTAACTATTGAAGGAATGAAAAAATGCTTCACAGAGAAGGTGATTGTTCATTTGGTCTTTTTTGAGATCAAACAGGCTTATGGAGAGACCAAAAGCAAACCAAGAGAAAGAAGAAGCTTGGACAGACCGTTTTAAGATTAGGGGAGTGAGGTGAGGGGCTGTCCAGGGAACACTGAGTATCTCAGCTTGCTGCTGCTGCTGCTAAGTCGCTTCAGTCGTGTCCGACTCTGTGCGACCCCACAGACGGCAGCCCACTGGGCTCCGCCATCCCTGGGATTCTCCAGGCAAGAACACTGGAGTGGGTTGCCATTTCCTTCTCCAATGCATGAAAGTGAAAAGTCAAAGTGAAGTCGCTCAGTCGTGTCTGACTCAGCGACCCCATGGACTGCAGCCTACCAGGCCGCTCCGTCCATGGGATTTTCCAGGCAAGAGTACTGGAGTGGGGTGCCATTGCCTTCTCCGATCTCAGCTTAGCTGGGTCTTAAAGTGTTGAAGGAGCATTTGGGAAGATCAGGTCTCCAAGGACCTGAATGTGAAAGATCTTGGCAGCTTGGTTATGGAATTTGAGCTTTACCACAAGACAATAGGGAGCATTAAGCTGTAATGTGGTCAGACACTGCTCTAGGAAGTCATTCTGGGGTGCTGGGGACAGGGTTGAAAAAGCATCTTTTGTAATAGTCCCTGTGAAGGGTTATTGCCAAAGAAATCAATTCTCTCAATCCATGAGAAGTTGAGGTTAAAATCAGCCCCCACCTACACATTCACACAATAGCCACTAGTTGGCAGCAATGTTCCAAGAATTCAGTGAGCCAGCCCCTGCAAGTAGCAGTTTCCTCAGCCAACTCCTTGGGCTGTCCTGGGATATGGTGGAACACAGAGTAAGTGGGCGATCAGTCTTTGTGGAGGGAACCCCAAAGGCACATAGGGGAAGGATTATGTGGAGGTCAGAGGACAGAGTGATCAATGCCTGAAGGATGGTTGCGGTGGGCGGGGGTAGGGGGTGGGGAGCAGGACTGAAGGACTCTCTAAATACTCACAGATTCTGCAATAATGCGTAGACTTTTGAATTGAATGATGTTGAATTCAGAGAGGTGACAGAATTTATTAAATTGGATAAAGTGAAAATTGTAGCTTGTAATGGTAAAAACACTGCTCCAGTACTACAGAATGAATAGGGAGAAATGGCTTTTTAATGACATCCTGTTATCGTTCACGGCTTTTTGAAGAAAAGCATAGAAAACTTTTTTAAAAAATGTATCCTAGCATTGAGGAAATGACTATACTGTGTCGTACTATCAGATAATTCCAGTAGAAAGAAGCTTATCACTCTGTACCCTCTTATATTACCTTTATTATACAGCATGAAGAAGTAGAATTTTTGTTAAAATGACAAATCACACATTGTTGCCTTCCTAAGACCATTCTTTAATAAATTCATTTTAAAACTAAAAAAAAAAAAGTGATGAAGATTCCTACCTGGGCAATATGACACACCATAATTACATCACAGGTTTGTGGAAATAGACCTTTAAAATTAGATTTTAAACCCGAGGCCACAAAAATCAATGGTACTATCTGAGAAACTGAGTGAAGCCTGTTGACACAAGTGCATTTGAAAGTTCAAAACACCAACAGATTTGTACTCTCTGTTTAGAAAGAAAGGAGGGAGGAGGAAAAATATCTACCTCCCAGTTTTTATAAAGTTTAGGTTAAATTTATACTTATTCTTTTTTGCTGTTGCTGTTTTTTAATTGCTTTATTAACTTTACATTTTTCCATGCAAATGGTGAAACTCTACTGTTGACAGAAACTTAGAGTGCCAAGGCAATCTCCAATAATAAGCTGGTAACACAGAACCCACCTGACACTTAGAAATTACATAAGTTCACAGCCAATGCATCAGCAAAGGTGTATCAGGAAAATGCAAGGAAAAAGAGGACAACGGTGGGAATCACACTATTAATCTCACGGAACATGGCAGGAGTCAAGGCATAAGGCAACATTCCTCATGGTGGTCAGCGTGATTAGAGAGCTTCCCCATAAGAATACACAGACAATTCCTCAGCTGCAGCTCCCTTAGTTTTCTCATCTCTGCTCTGAATATTTCCATATCATCTCTATCTCCATCATCATTGGGTATGGTCTGTTGGAAATTAGGGGAAAGCTGGCAAGCCTGTCCTCTATTATTTCCTGCTGGCTGGTGGCCCTAGCCCCTGCCCAAAGGACAGTCTTCCTCTCCATTCTGCATGGGCTGTTCCATTCCTTTGTTTTCCTGGGCCTATCCTCATTGCCTCCTGCTCCTCTGATTCTCACCACAAGTGCGCTGCCACACCACGTAATCCTGCAGACCTGATCCTCTTCCCCTGGCCCGATGCCAGCCCACTGTGCACAGAGCGGTAGCGAATTGGTACCCAGATAGGAGTCTGTGCTTATTTTTTATACTTATTTCTATCTTGGAGAGCTAAGATAAATTAATTGAAATTTCTAAGACTTCTTACTGGAAATGCCAATAAATTTTCTGTAAGAGTCAGAGGTTTGTTTTCATAATTATCTTTATGGGTTGTTTTCACTTTACAACTATATTTTTGTTATAGAAAACTAAATGCGTTACAATGTAGGTCCTCTCCAAAGTTGTAAAGTAGATCATAGGAAGATGGATTTGCTCACTAACCCTATGATAACTAACCTGCTGAGCATAACTGCATATTATAATGCATGCAAACAAAATATCAAAACTGGGAAGTTTCTTCTTATATTAAAAAAAAACCAAAACGAAACCCAAAGTCCCCAAGTGACATATGAGGCCCTACAGGGTCTAGTGTCCTGCCACTTCTTCACCCTTATCTCCCTGTTGCCCTGGTCCAGCTGTCCTGACCTCCCTGCTGGTCCTTTAACACATCAGACGTGGTCCTGCCTTTGTACCTTTGGACTTGCTGTTCTTTGGCTTAGAAAAGCCTCTCCCCCAAATTAAGGGTCTGATTTGCTCCTTTACTTCATTCAAGTTTGTTATCACTTCTTACTTCATTCAAATTTTATTATCACTTATCACTCCTTCAGGGCGACCTTCAAATTATCTCATCTAAAATTGACCCACCCACCCCATGCGCACATCTATCATCTTCTATTCTTTGGTTAGCCTTTTCTTCCCCATAACACAAATCACCATCTGATACTTTATTATATACCTGTTGATTGTTGATTCCTGGTTTCCCCTACCAGAATGCAAGCTCCATGAACGTGAATCTTGGTTTTGTTTACTGCTGTATTCCCAGCACTAGAACAATGCCTGGTGCCCAGCAGGCACTCAGTAAATGAATGAAGTGAAACTAATCAAAAGATCTGGGTTCCACAACAGGAAAGAGCTTGCACTGGGAACTCTGTACCAGGTAGTTTAGGAGCTGCAGATCACAGAGCCAGACATGACCTTGAAATCCCTGGGGATTCACAGAAACCTTGGGGTGAGTGGAAGGGGAACTATGGAGTAACTCTAACGGACACCTGTCTCATATATACATCGTCTTATTTCATCTTAGTATCACAACAGATGGGGAAATTGAAGATCAGAAGGGTGAGGTGACTTACCCAAAGATTTTCAGCTAAGTAGCAGGGCCGGAATCTGAAATCAGCTCTATCTGACTCTAGAAACCATGTTCTTTCCAAGACTCCACACAGCTGAGGAGAAAGTTTGGCAAAGAGTATTTGTTCAGTTAAGTAACTATTGAAGGAATGAAAAAATGCTTCACAGAGAAGGTGATTGTTCATTTGGTCTTTTTTGAGATCAAACAGGCTTATGGAGAGACCAAAAGCAAACCAAGAGAAAGAAGAAGCTTGGACAGACCGTTTTAAGATTAGGGGAGTGAGGTGAGGGGCTGTCCAGGGAACACTGAGTATCTCAGCTTGCTGCTGCTGCTGCTAAGTCGCTTCAGTCGTGTCCGACTCTGTGCGACCCCACAGACGGCAGCCCACTGGGCTCCGCCATCCCTGGGATTCTCCAGGCAAGAACACTGGAGTGGGTTGCCATTTCCTTCTCCAATGCATGAAAGTGAAAAGTCAAAGTGAAGTCGCTCAGTCGTGTCTGACTCAGCGACCCCATGGACTGCAGCCTACCAGGCCGCTCCGTCCATGGGATTTTCCAGGCAAGAGTACTGGAGTGGGGTGCCATTGCCTTCTCCGATCTCAGCTTAGCTGGGTCTTAAAGTGTTGAAGGAGCATTTGGGAAGATCAGGTCTCCAAGGACCTGAATGTGAAAGATCTTGGCAGCTTGGTTATGGAATTTGAGCTTTACCACAAGACAATAGGGAGCATTAAGCTGTAATGTGGTCAGACACTGCTCTAGGAAGTCATTCTGGGGTGCTGGGGACAGGGTTGAAAAAGCATCTTTTGTAATAGTCCCTGTGAAGGGTTATTGCCAAAGAAATCAATTCTCTCAATCCATGAGAAGTTGAGGTTAAAATCAGCCCCCACCTACACATTCACACAATAGCCACTAGTTGGCAGCAATGTTCCAAGAATTCAGTGAGCCAGCCCCTGCAAGTAGCAGTTTCCTCAGCCAACTCCTTGGGCTGTCCTGGGATATGGTGGAACACAGAGTAAGTGGGCGATCAGTCTTTGTGGAGGGAACCCCAAAGGCACATAGGGGAAGGATTATGTGGAGGTCAGAGGACAGAGTGATCAATGCCTGAAGGATGGTTGCGGTGGGCGGGGGTAGGGGGTGGGGGCTGGAGGCAGTGGAGAGAGAGGAGTCTACAGCTGAGAGCTAGAAACATTGCAAACGGCCTTGAGTTTCCAGGCTCAGAAAGCTGAATGTTACCCTGAGGGAAATGGGAGCTCAGGAGGGTTTTAAATAAAAGAGAAACAGGCCGAGATTTGCCTTTTAGAAAGATTACAAAGATTGCTGTGTGGAGAATGAAGGGAGACAGCAAGTAAAGAGAGAAGTGAGGAGGTGCCGCAGTGATCTCTGTAGAGAAAAGTGGTCTGAATCAGGGCCAGCAATATCAGTGGACAGAACAGGTCAGATTTGTAAGAGACTTACATAAAAACCATAGAATGGGAAAGAGGGCATCAAAATGTAGTTTTCACAAAAGAGAATGAATATTCTCTCCCCATTATTAATGACTCATTCTGAATTGTTGGATTTTCTCCCTAAAACTGCATTGGGAGAACTCAGATCGTGGAACTTCTTTTAAGTCTAAATTCACTCAGCAATTCTGATCAGTCTGTGGCGGGCACTGGCAACCAAGGAATGATTTAGCAGTTGCCTCCCCAGTCTGGGGGAATAAGTCAACTCCTGTACAGCGTGGAGGGGGCTTTGCTGAAGGAAATACAGGATGCTGTGGGGTCCGGCGGGGGAACCTGATCCAGGGGTCCATAGAGAATAGACTTTTGAACCTGAGATATCATCAGATAAAGGTTCTCACAAAACTGTAAGCTAAGCACTGGAAAAGAAGGGAGTTTGGGAGGAGCCCCGTTACCTATTTACCCCTTTTCGTCACAAGGCGTCAGCTTTTGTGCTATAAGGTATCCCAGGTGAGCTACATTCCTCAGGATGCCAGCGCTAACCCAGCCACGGTCGCCAGCTCTTAGAGCAAACGCACCTCCCTGAAGGCATAGGACCACAGAGTTCCTAACATGGTCCTGGACCACCGCCCGGAGCAGCCAGGCTGTGATTGGTGGGAGCCTGGGGCCCTCCCCTCACCAGCCCGATATTGCGGTAGTGATTGGTGAAGACACTGCGTAGCCCCGCCCTCCCCGCGAGTAGACAATGGAGGCTAACCACGTGGGTGCGCCGGTGCCCAGCCGGCCCTGAAGCACCAGTGTTAGGGGTCTATGGGGAAGATGAAAGATCGCCCTGGCACCAAAATCTTCTACACTCGCGATGGATTGCGGCCTCTAGAGAACAGGCGGCAACGACCGGAAACTGTGCCTCCTTAAGAATTGTGGACCCAGGCTGGGGCGGGCCGGGACTCCAGGCGCCTGCGTGCACCTCGCAGTTTGGGAAATGGTGGCATCCAGCACGTTGGTGCAGGCCTTGTAAAGGGCGGGAACCCGGGAGTGGATTCTCGGACCTTTTCAGGCAAGGTCTGGAGCCCTGGGCTGTGGCGGGGCTAGAGTGTTTCCGGGCTCTGCCCTATTTCGGCGCCATCTGCTTTGCATCACTAAGTTCTGGCCGCTCGTGCCTCTTCGGCCCTAACCCCACCCCTAGTCCTTCCATCCGGTGGGACAGCCAGTGTCCTGAGCGCACACCTGGCAGCAGGGGCCTCTGACTCTGCTAACCCGCGTAGGGCCCCTGCGAACTAACAGAAGACTTTTGAGGACATGGACATGTGTTAAGTCCTCCTTCATCGCACCTGGCCCCAGCCCTTCATCGGTTCACCACCCTGCCCCCCTGCTCAGGCAAAGCACACCCCTTTTCTGAACTTCCCTCTTTGTGAGATGATGGCTAACTCTTCAGATTCTTTATATCTAATGATAATTCAGATAGGCACTGCCAACTAGGATGTACTTTCTTTCCCTTCATGCCCTCTCCTTACAACCCCTCTTCATGCCAAGCAGATTTTAGTTTCACCTGTGTGCAGTTATGAAAGCTTCCACAGCTATATCCGCCCCCACCCCACCCCCCCACAAGATTTTGTCAGATGAACCTCTAGGGACAAATATCTTTGGTGCTTCTATTTCATCAACTGTCTTCTGACTGCCTGCTCTGTGCCAAGGATTGTATTTAGTACTGGAGACCCAGAAGAATCAAATTGACTTCTTTCTGTGAAATTGAGGCTAGTGGAAGAAATAGGAACTTGTGATAAAGATATGGTGCCACAGGAAAGAAACAAAGTGCTCTTGAAATTCCGGGATTGGGAGAAGGGCATGCGAAATCTTTCCAGAGTGTGCAGTAGCCTATAAGCTGTATCATACAGGGCATTCTGAATTAAACAGATGGGAAAAGGCAGCTTAACAGCTCACTCGGCCCATGCAGTGAACACGGTTCACTGAAGGGGATGGGAGTTTGAGGGGAGGACTGAGGTATAGAGTAGGGGTGTGCAGTATAATTTTTTTTTTTTTTTTCCACACCATGTGGCTTGCAGGATCTTGGTTCCCCTGACCGAGGACTGACCCTGGGCCACCACAGTGAAAGCATCAGGGAATTCCTGCAGTATAACTTAAAAGCAGGGGTTTTAGCATATTTGCTGTGAAACTTCAGGCACATTAACCTCTTTGAGCCTGTCAAACGTACAGAGATAGTACCTACCTCACTTTCAAGATAATGCATATCAAGGCCTGAGCATCAAGGTCAGCACATAGCTGTCATTCTTTTGAATACCAGCTATCATTTGTGAGGAACAATGGGAATGCCGCAAATACCACAATTTTTAGATAATCTCTAGGTAAGAGATCAAACAGATTTTTAAGCAGTAGAGGGTGTTGACCAACGGTGCTTGGAAATAACTGGATCTTGGAGTCAGAAAGTCTGAAGCTGTTCTGAGTGGCTACTCTCCCATTCCCATCCAAATCTGCCTACCCTCAATCCACACGCATTTCAAAACCACGTTTCTAAAAATCAGCCATTTATATCTGCTTAGGTAAGTTACAGAGGGAGTAAGGTGGTGTATTTACAAGTTGGTTTGTCCAGATATACTATAACTTAGTGTCTGTATTTAATATTGACAACCAAAAAATATATATAAATATCTTCCAACTATACACAGCAGGGCAGGAGCGCCCAGGTCTTCTTGAATAGTGAGTTCTCAGTTTCCCATGGCCCTCCTCCTCTCATGGTGATCGTCTGGCCCTCAGTGCAAAGGAGACTAGCACCTGGCAGCCCAGTCTGGCCCTTCCCCTCTCCTCCCTGCACTCCAGTGCTCCCACCTGGTCTCAGGCAAGGGAAGATTAATTTGAGTGGTTGGGTAGGAAGAGACGGGAATAGGCAAAACCTAATGGAGCATGACCCCTAGGTTTGGGAGACCCCGGCCCGCAGAAGGGGTGGCCATAGCCACCTCCTGGGGTAGAAGACCCAGCTTGCAGTTCGATTAGTGTGTCCTCAGGTCATAGGTCCGGCCCTACAGATTAGCTTGGCAAAGAAGGCAAGTGTCTAGGCAGGGCTTGGTCCCCACCCTCAGGCACTGAGCCATTTAGGGTGAAGCCAGGGATGTGGGTGAAGGAGACTCTGGCTGATAAAAAAATAATAACAAAATCAGTAATAAAAAATTATAAAACCTGTTGCTTGTCTGAATAGATCTGAGCAACAGTCTTTTGTTAAAATCCTGGAGCCATTAATGTCCTGAATATTCTTCTGGACATCACTGCTGGCTAAAGGAAGGAGCCCCAGGCCCGGCTCTGCTGAGATCTATCAGTTTGAGAGTCTCATCCAGCTGCCTGCGCTCTGAGATCCTTGGGCCACTGGGAGCAGACCGGGCTGGCAGTGTGGGGCACCTCACACTTGGGAATCAGCTCCCAGGGGGTGGAACAGCTCCTCAGGTGTCTTGTCACTTTGGCTTGCTCCTCCCTGCCGGAAGCCAGAAGCAATCTCATCGAAGGTCCGGCCTTTTGTCTCAGGAACTTTGAAGTAGGTGAAGATGAAGAACAGAACCAGGAGCACGGTGAAGATGATGAAGACGTAGGGTCCGCACAGTTGCTGAAAGACACATAGAAACACTTGGTTGGAGACCTGACCCTACATCCTGCCCTTAGGATGGACGATCACTTTACCTTTGGGTCCATGATCTGAAAAAGGGAACACCCACCTACAACCCAGGAGCACTACAACCCAGGACTCTGCTGCACCTGGCATGTGGTAGAAGCAGATTCTGATGGCAGAACAGAATAGACAATTCAAAGCTAAGGGAAGAACCCTGGAGTGGAGGTCAGGGTTCTGAGCCCATAACCTGGCCTTCTGAGCCTGTTTCCTCCCCAGTGTGATTCCAGTCAGAACACCAGGGGCAGCATATTGCACAGCGCTATGGGGTCCTCTGTGCAGGAGAGAAACGCTGAAGTGTGGGGACTCTGGGGCTCTCACCTCCACATACTGGAAGCACATGCCCACAATGAAATTCGAGGTCCAGTTGGAGAAGCCGGCGACGGCAATGGCAGCAGGGCGAGGGCCCTGGCTGAAGAGTTCAGCCACAATGAACCACGGGATGGGGCCTGGGCCCACTTCGAAAAAGGCCACGAAGCCAAAGATGGCCACGATGCTCACGTAGGACATCCAGGGCAGTTGCTCCTGTTGAGGATGAGAGAGGGGAGGAAAGTTAGGCTGGGCTGCGCTGGGTCCTCAGAGGAAGCCAACTCCGGGGGCAGCCCAGGGCAGGCTGAGAACTCTGGCAGGCAGGAGGCCTCGGGCTGGCCCTGGATTTGCAGTGTGACTTAGGTACCCGGGGCCAGGTCTCAGGGTTCTCATCTGAACAAAACAGCTGAAGCCCTGCATGGTGTTGTGAGCTTCCATCTGCCTCCAGAAT
Organism: Cephalophus harveyi; assembly: GCA_006410635.1. NCBI lineage: Eukaryota > Metazoa > Chordata > Mammalia > Artiodactyla > Bovidae > Cephalophus > Cephalophus harveyi. The sequence continues at coordinate 33,951 of SJYT01037801.1, forward strand.
CGGTCACGTGGTTGCACGCAGGAGGTGCTAAGAAGAGGCCCCTGTGGTCCCCTGGCTCTGGCTGTGGAGCAGTCTGCTTATGGCTGGAGGATGTGGAAGAACATTCCTGGGGGTGGCTGTCAGAGGCTTGTAAGGTACGCAGTTCAGGACCGGCATTGGGCAGGCATGAAGCTCCACAGAGAGCCATTCTCGAGGAGACCACAGGAGAAGAGGTACATGGTTCTGTCCCAGATCCCAGATCCCCTGCTTATCACCTGGGGCATGCTGGCCCCTCAGTCGTCAACATACTCTCTCAGCCTGGTGCAGCTATAAAATGAGTGTCCTGGTGTTTTCCTTGCCCAAACACTGGATAAGCGAGTGGTGTGTGAAGTGCCTGGGATAAGGTTATCATAAAGGTTATAGTCACAGGCTTGGGGCCAGCAGACCTGAGGTTGATTCCTGGCTTTATCTGCTGCATTATGAACCTCACCAGGAAAGGGGGTGGGGGGACGTTTCCTCACTGGAGAAGTGGAAATATTGACTGAACTACTCCTGTGCGTCCTGAGAACTGAGTGAGATAAGGCATGTTTCCACGCCTCTGTGGTAAGGAGGGCATTGCTTTCTAGGGATGTTTACAAGAATTGAGGCTGAGGAGGAAGACTTTGCAGAGCAGCTCCAGGGGTGAGGGAACTTGCAGGGCTGGAGGTGTGGTGGTGAGAAAGCACCAGGCAGGGAGGAGCTGGTTCAAGACCAGATAAGAGTGGAGAGAGACAGCCCAAGGAAGCCGAAGGTCTGGCTCAAGCCCGGGGCTGTGGGTGGGGCAGAACGAGGGGGAGGGCAGCCCATCCTGGGGTCTGGATGCCGTTGGCCAGCCTGGGGCTGAGACAAGCACCTTGGGATGCCCACGTG
>SJYT01037801.1:34875-60962 GCA_006410635.1 Cephalophus harveyi
ACGGTCATGAGCACCGCGCAGCCGGCCATGCCGGCCAGGCCTATGAGGTGCAGGGTCCGCCGGCCGGCTCGTTCCACCACAAAGAGCTGTGGGCACAGGGTGTGTCAGTGCCTCCCCTCCTGGTGCCCCTCCGAACACACCCCCTCCTGCAGGCGGGTCCCCACGAGTGCTGGGAAAGCCACAGGACACGGCAGAGATGGAGTGGCAGATGGATCGCCTCTTCCCTGGGGCGGGGTTTGGGGACTACATAGGATCCCAGGGGGTGAGAGGTGCCTGCGAGAGTCAGACAGCCGAGCATTCTGGCTGTGGCCTTGGGCCAGCTGCTGCACTTCTCTGAACATCAGTGTCAACGGTTTGATCCCAGTAATGAACTTGACAAGTTGTTGAAGATGAAATGAGAGAGCACTTAGGGAGCACGTGATGCCTGCCTGGCTCGCAGTAGACTGCTGTTCGGTCACGAGGCCCCGAGGCCCTGAGACCACAGGCTGGACCCCAGCTGCCGGCTGGCTGTGGGCAACGACGCGGAAGACTCACCGACACGACAGTGAAGGCTGTGTTGACGATGCCGGAGCCGATGGTGGCATACACGGGCTGCTGCACCCCCGCCTTCTCGAAGATGCTTGTGGAGTAATAGAAAACCTACGGGACACAGAGGTAGTCGGGGCTCAGCTGGGTGCTATGGCTCTTCCCCAGCCTCTGTCCCAGTGGGTGCAGGACACAGGGTCAGTAAAGCATGAAGAGGACACTGCCCCAGGGCCCTTCTGAGTTTGGGCTCTAAAGGAGAGCTGCTCCTCTGGCAGGGGTCCGTCTGCTGTTCCAGGTGTGGGATCTGTCCACAGCATGCCTCGGGCCCCAGGGATTGGCGGGGCACAGGAGAGGGTGGGTATGGGGCACAGGAGAGGGTGGGTATGGGGCACTCACAGCGTTGATGCCCGACAGCTGCTGGGACAGCTGCAGCACCACCGCGATGAGGATGGGCTGGCGGTAGGCGGCGGAGCGGAAGAGCTCCAGGATGGTGACCTTCTTCTCCCGCATCATCTGCCGGCTCTCCTCCTTCATCTCCTGCAGGTCGCGGGTCACATCCGCAGTCCCACGCAGCTTCTTCAGCACTGAGGGGGCCGGAGGGAAGGCGGGGGTGGCTCAGCGCGGGGAGGAGGCCGGGGCCGGGGGCGGGGAAGGGCAGGGCCCGCCGTACCGCTCTTGGCCCGGTTCTCCTCGTTGCGGTTAATGAGCAGGAAGCGGGGGCTCTCGGGGCAGAAGGGCAGCAGGACGCACTGCAGCAGGGCCGGGATGAAGATGACGCTCAGCAGCAGGGGCCACAGTTCCTGGTTGCCCATGATGGAGTCCAGGCCGAACACCTGGGGGAGGCAGGGCCGGAGCAGCGGCTGTGAGCCATGGCTCAGGGGCCTTTCCCTGCTTTAGAGAGAGGGGTCTAGTTCTGAGTCTAGTTGTGCCACTAATGTGAGGCTTAACTTCTCTGAGGGGATTCCCTCATAGCTCAGTTGGTAAAGAATCCGCCTGCAGTGCAGGAGACCCCGGTTCGATTCCTGGGTCAGGAAGATCGGCTGGAGAAGGAATAGACTACCCACTCCAGTATTCTTGGGCTTCCCTTGTGGCTCAGCTGGTAAAGAATCTGCCTGCAATGCGGGTGACCTGGATTAGCTCCCTGGGTTGGGAAGATCCCCAGGAGAAGGGAAAGGCTACCCACTCCAGTATTCTGGCCTGGAGAATTCCATGGACTGCATAGTCCATGGGGTCGCAAAGAGTCAGACCCAACTGAGCGACTTTCACTTTCACTTAACATCTCTGAACCATTTCAGATAAGATTACCCATTTTCAGGTAGTGAGTCCCCTGTCAGCAGGGAGCATACAAGTCAAAATCTGGATCAGGGATTGGCATAAACAACTCATATAAAAGGCTAGATAGAAAATATTAGGGTCTGCTGACCACATATGGCCTCTCCTCTGTTGCTTATTTTTCTTCCCTTTCTCTTCAAACTTCTAAACATGGGAAAAATCGTTCTTAGCTCACAGGCCCTCCAAAAACAGGCTGCTGGCTGGATTTGGTCCCCCTGCCAACCTGTGTTCTAGAATTCCAGACTACTGCCAAGAGAAGAGGTATATGTTTTGGAACTTCTGGCTGGTCTCAACTTTTCCCTGGAGAGGCCTGGTCTTCTAGATCATCCGGAGAGGGAAATCAGTGCTCTCTCAACCCTTTCTTCTCTCTTTTAGACGTACTGTCAGGATGAGGGGGTTAAACAGCCACTCAGTCTTTGAGCTCCAGTTAGAAGGAAGAAAGGGCTGGCTTGTCCAGTCCAGGCCCTATTTCCCATTCCTTCCCCACCTCTCCCCACATCTGGGGCTGCCCCCACCCCTCAGCCCAGAGGGGTTCAGCCACAGCCGGCTCAGCCACGCCCCAGGGTCAGCTGGGAGTTCAGAGACAGATGCTCCATATGGGGCTGGACAGATAGCTTCTGGGTCCCCAGGGCCCCTCCCTGGGGCCTGGGGAAGAGGCCCAGGCAGCCAGATGGAGCTAGAAGCTGGGCCCCACCCCCAGAGCAGATGACTGGACCACCCAGGTTGCTTTTCTGGAAGAGTCCTGACCTGGCTTCTCTCCAAGCCTTCGCTCTGACCACCTCACTGATCCTTGGCCTCTAGGGCTGTCTCTTATACACATCTGGTGGGGCCTGGTGGGATAAGATAGCAGGATGGCAAATGTGTCTGCCAGGGGGCAGGGGGACTGCTACTCTGCCACAAGATGATTTGGGGATAGAGAAGGGAGAGCCCTGAGAGAGGGGGTGCGTACATATATACAGATATCAGGGCCCGGAGGCGTGAGAGAGACGGCATGCTGAGAAACCAGTAGGCTGCCCTGTGCTTGGGTCCCCAGGGTGAGAAGAAAGGATGCCAGGCTGACTGGGCGGGGATGAGAAGGGCCAAGGCGACTGGACTTGCTCTCCCACCAGGAACGGGGAAGCGGGGAGGGTGATGAACGTGGTGTGTTCTTGGGACCTGTGCCTCGGATGTGTCCACGAGGCTGTGCCCTGCAGGGCTGTGGAAGGCTGGGCGAGGAGTCGAATCTGGAAACACACCCAGGGGACGGAGCCATGGGTGGGTGCTTACCTGGGCGATGAGGATGCCGACGACGATGCCTAGCTGGTGCAGGGTGCCCAGGGCCCCTCGAAGCTCCGTGGGGGACACCTCCCCCACGTACATGGGCACAAAGCCAGTGGTCAGGCCGCAGTACACACCGATGATGAAGCGACCCAGGATCAGCATCTCAAAGGACTTGCCCAGTTTTGAGAAGCCCATGAGCACAGCGGACACGAAGGCCAGCAGGTTCATCATCAGCATTGAATTTCGCCTGAGGGGGGCAGGTGAGGAGTGGAGGAGGTCACAGGTCAGGCAGGTCCCTGGAGACCCCTGGAAACCCCGGGGGCTGGGTCATAGATAATTCCCTAGGACAGGCAGGGAGGGCCCCCTCACCCCAACTCCAAGCTGGGACTCCCTGGGCAGGGCCAGAACCCCTTCTGCTCACCGGCCAAAACGGTTAACAAAAAGGCCCACGGAGAAGGAACCAATCATGCCTCCCACCGAGAAGATGGCCACGGACAGGGACCAGAGCGTGGTCAGCGTGGCGGGCGGGATGGGTTCCCCATAGCGCTGGACCCACGTCTGGTTGTAGAACTCTTCAATCACCTACAGGAGAAGCAGCAGCCTGGTGGGCGAGGCCAGGACCCCGTCCTCTTCTCTCACACTCCTCCTCAGAGAGGGCCATTTTACCCCAGGAGGCTGGAAGGGGCCCAGCCCCTGGTCCCTCCCCTTCTGTGGGCTTCAGTCCCCCCACCCCCACCTCCTCATGAGAAACAAGGGGCTGGACTCTGCCTGCCAGGGAGAGTGGTGCCAGCTCTCACACCTCCCCCAGGTGCAGGTTCCAGGGCCCTGTGGTTTCCGTTGCTCAACAGGACTTTCTGGGGACGAAGGCAGGTGGCCAGCACTGGGAGTTCAGGCAGTGCAGAGGGCCTCAGAGCGCTTCTGCTGCATGCCCCCTTTTCCTTCAAGGTGCCTAAGGCCACTGGCCACTCCGGCTCCCTCTCCAACCCCCCTTCCTGGGGAGGAGATACAGCTGAACAGAGGCCCTGGGAGGAAGGGAAGAGCAGGCTCACTTTGCACTCAGGGCCTGGTGTGAGCACCTTGCACCCAAATGCTCGTGACACCCAGCTGCTGCTTTCTATCCACCAGGCCCAGCCCCTCCCGGCTGGCCTGGGAGATCCCCCCTGAAGGACCCACGGCCTCGTCCTCTCCCAGTTGAGCAGCTGGGAGGTTCGGGGAAAAGCTACAGACAAGGAAGCAGTCCCAGGAACTGGAGACACCTGTCCTAGAGCAGGCCCGCCCGCTAGCCCTGCCCCCACCAAGGGGAGGGCCTGGCCGCTCAGGCCCAGGAGTGCGGCAGGCGGGCAGCGCCGGTTCTGCCTGCGCACACTCACTCTACTCTCGGGTGACGCAGATCCGTGCCCAGTGCCTCAGGACGGGCCAGACCCACCCAGCCACGTGTGGAGCTGGGCACAGGCCCAGTGTACCCAGAAACAACTTCCTGTGTACCCATGCCATCACACACACACACACACACTCGTGCTCACATGATCTGAGTATCCCTGGCTTCAGCAAGTCACAAACCTGCATGCCCCTGCGGCCCTCACCACCTGCAGCTCAAACTCAACTCCACACCAGCCCATGCCAGGCGCACCCCTCCCCACCTCAAGTTCGGGTACACTGGGCAGGATGCAGTCTCTCACACAGTACGATTCCTGTGGACACTGCTCTTTGACTGTCCCTAACCTTCCCAAGCCCCACGGTCCCAGGAATGCCCACTCAGTGATCTATTTGTCTGTCCAGGGAAGCTGGACTCAACCAAGTTCAGACTCAGCTCTACCCCTCATCTCCAGGGCAAGTGTCTGTATCTCGAATGATGACATTAACAATACCCACTTCATAGTGCTGTGGGGAATTAATGAAACACACTTGCAGTGCTCACACGCTGCTTGGGACCGCCACTGAGCCGAGAAGCCCGCCACATTTCGGTTCTGACTCAAGGGCAGCGCAGGCCATTGACAGGCTGATGGAGCCTGCCCATGGGTCAAACTCACGGCTCCTGGTGGTGGCTCTGCCTTTGGGCTATGCACCAAAGGCAGTTACTCCTCAGCGGTTACTCCCCCTGAGGGCCTGCCCTGCCTCACCACGGTGAAACCTTTGAAATCCAGCTCAGCGGGTTCTAGGAGTCCGTCCTCCCTGAGGGCGGGGACCCCAGTGGATTCTCCCCAGGGCCTGTCCCAGGGCTCACGCAGGATGAAGCCATGAAAGGGCTTAGGCTCTCCTCCTAGAAGCCCTTACTTCCACCAGGGGCACAGAAAGCAGATTTCAACCAAACAAACACAAAGTGCTTGTGTTCTTCAAGGGACAAACCCAACCCCAGAGGAGGCCTGCTGGGCACAGCAATGCTCCATTTATCAGGCTCTGCAGAGAGCAAGCTGTCCTGGATAAGGGAACTGCCCAGATAAGTGACCCTCACCCCTAGGGGGGCCCATTGTCTGGGTGGAAATCCTTCTCCCTCCTATCCCTTACCCTCTGCTGCCCTGAGAAACTGGACGTACAAGCAGGGCTCGAGGGCACTCCTGACCTGCGGCTCTGCAGGGCCAAGGTGAGATGTTTGCTCCAGGGGGCATTTAATTTTTGCACTCTGTAGTTTACCCCCAACCTCTGTGGTTCAGATGCTTGTCTCACAGAGCTCTCCACACATCTGTTTGAAAATCTGCCAATCCAGTTAATGAAGCTCGTTTGAATTGTGTGTAAAGAGTGAATATGTATAGTATTTGAGTACTGAGTGCTTACTACCTAAATGGGTTTAAGGGCATGAGGCTGAGGTCTCTTGGGGTTTGGCTGGAGATGTTGAGGACCCATGTGTAAGTGAGGTGTCGCCACAGTCTCCCCAGTTACATCTCCTGAATGTGGTGACAAGTCAGAGGGACCAAACCCTGTCCCGGGCTCGCTCTTTCTTGGCTCTTGAGCCCTTGCTGCTTTGACCACTGTATGGGGTTGAGGGAGGCTGAGCAGCCAGCCCCCTCCACCCTGGCCCCAGGTTCATCCTCTTCACCCCCAGCAGCACCTCTTGGCCAAGTGGAGGCTGCCTAGCAGGTTCTTGCCTCTGGACCTGGTGCTTGAGATTTGTGGGAAGAAGCCAAGTTTCCCTTTCCCGCATGTGGTGTGTGGGCTCCCTTCCTCCCCTGCTGGGGGTCCATGCCCTATGTGGGGGGTGAAGCTGACCCTTGGCTCAGGAAAGGCAGAGGATCCCTCAAGAACAGAAGAACCCTACACAGGGAGAAGTTCTGGGGTCACCTCTCCCACCCAGCCCCTGCCCTCCGCACCATCCAGCAATGGCGGGGTGGCCCTCAGGGAAGAAGAGCCTCCTTAGTGCTAATCACTCAGTTCTGACTCTTTGCAACCCCATGGACTTAGCCCGCCAGGCTCCTCTGTCCATGGAAGTCTCCAGGCAAGAATACTGGAGAGGGTTGCCATGTCCTTCTCCAGGGGAATCTTTCCCAACCCAGGGATTGAACCTGGGTCTCCTGCATTGCAGGCAGATTCTTTGCTGTCTGAGAGCCTCCTTACTGCTTCCTTAACTGGATCCCCCAGACCCAGTCTCCACACTGAGGCTCCTGGCAGCCTCCTCAGCCCTGGCTCAAGTGTACATCTTCTGAATGCTCCAGCCTCACATTCTAGTTATAAGCCAGGGAGATACCCTTGGTCCTGCCACTGCCCCACATCCAGTCACTCAGCAGGTCCCGTCCCTCAAATCACCTCCTAACCTGTCCTCCTCTCTACCCACGCAGCACCTGTCCTAGGTCTCACCTGGATTCCGCCCCTGACTCCTCCCACCCACTGAAGCCAGATTCCGATTCCCACCATTACTCCCAGACTTGGCAGTCAAGCCCTGGACATCCAGTGGACCAGGCTCAGCCCTCCCTGTCTCTGCTCCCCGTCCCAGCTTGTTCCCAGTCCTTTCCCGCTGTGTGCTGAGGAGAAATGGCGGGTCCTGTTCGGCCCTGGCGCCAGACTCTCTGTCCAGGCATCCCCTCATCGGAGCCAGAGGGCAGGGGCTCACTCAGCAATACTGTTGGGGCCAGCGTGGAGAAGCAGGATGCCCTGGGCAGCTGCCATCACTTTCCAGTAACAAGCTTTTCTTCATTCCAGCCCTTCTCCTAGGGGTGAGGGTGGGAAGAGGCTTGTATCACATCTGACACCCGCCTCCCTTCCATGCCTGAGTAACTGAGGGTGAAGGACCACACGTCTGCCCGTCTAGAGCGGAAGTTCTGACTTCCTCTGTGTCGGGGCAGTGTCTGTAGTGAGGCTCTGGGCGTGAGGCAGAACCCACTGTCTGGCACTTGGAGTAAGCTGTTCCGCGTGTCACTGTTGTCTCAAGGAGAGAAGCCACCTCCTTGAGAGGAGCATTAGGGACAGAGTTTTCCATTTTTAAATTGCTGAAAAACAAAGCATTATCCTAAGGAACGTATAGTACGAGAAAGAACTTGGATAACTAGGCGGTTGCCTTGAGGAGTAAAGCTCTATCTTCAGACCTGGCTGGCAGCCCCAGGTCGAGGGACCCAGCAGGTCTGCAGAGCCCCAGGGTACAGACTTCACCTGGCAGTGGGGTAGGGGGAGGGGGAGGGAAGTTTTCAGATAAGATTACCCATTTTCAGGTAGTGAGTCCCCTGTCAGCAGGGAGCATACAAGTCAAAATCTGGATCAGGGATTGGCATAAACAACTCATATAAAAGGCTAGATAGAAAATATTAGGGTCTGCTGACCACATATGGCCTCTCCTCTGTTGCTTATTTTTCTTCCCTTTCTCTTCAAACTTCTAAACATGGGAAAAATCGTTCTTAGCTCACAGGCCCTCCAAAAACAGGCTGCTGGCTGGATTTGGTCCCCCTGCCAACCTGTGTTCTAGAATTCCAGACTACTGCCAAGAGAAGAGGTATATGTTTTGGAACTTCTGGCTGGTCTCAACTTTTCCCTGGAGAGGCCTGGTCTTCTAGATCATCCGGAGAGGGAAATCAGTGCTCTCTCAACCCTTTCTTCTCTCTTTTAGACGTACTGTCAGGATGAGGGGGTTAAACAGCCACTCAGTCTTTGAGCTCCAGTTAGAAGGAAGAAAGGGCTGGCTTGTCCAGTCCAGGCCCTATTTCCCATTCCTTCCCCACCTCTCCCCACATCTGGGGCTGCCCCCACCCCTCAGCCCAGAGGGGTTCAGCCACAGCCGGCTCAGCCACGCCCCAGGGTCAGCTGGGAGTTCAGAGACAGATGCTCCATATGGGGCTGGACAGATAGCTTCTGGGTCCCCAGGGCCCCTCCCTGGGGCCTGGGGAAGAGGCCCAGGCAGCCAGATGGAGCTAGAAGCTGGGCCCCACCCCCAGAGCAGATGACTGGACCACCCAGGTTGCTTTTCTGGAAGAGTCCTGACCTGGCTTCTCTCCAAGCCTTCGCTCTGACCACCTCACTGATCCTTGGCCTCTAGGGTCTCCCCTGCAAAAAGATCTTCATCTCCCCTGCTCACAGCTCACACCCTCAGGACGAAGTGTCTCTTCCCACCCCATGTGGCCACGCCGCCACATGGCAGTGCCACCTGAGCGCCCCACACCTCTGCACCGTCACCTCGCCTCTCCTTCGCCTTCTGCCTGAGAAGCTGTTGGGCACTTTCCCTCCTCTGGAGAGCCTTCATAATCACCTCCTCATTACTGCAGTGGTTCCCAAACAGGGGCAACTTGGTCCCCCTCCACCCTGGGAGGGGGTGACGTTCGGAGACATTTTGGGTCGTCACCCTGGTGGAGATAGAGGCCAGGGATGCTCTAAACATCCTACAATGCATGGACAGCCCCTGTAATGCCAAAGAACTATGTGGCCCCAAATGTCTACGGTATTGAGAAAAACCCTGCTCCAAGGGCCAGGTGCCCTCTCCCTTCCCTTGTCTGCTTCCACCAGTCTGTCTACATTTCCATCGCTACCCTGGACAGCTAAGTAGGACAGGTAACCGCGAGGCCCTGTGCGCTCCCTCTACACTAAACTTCAACATGGGCACGGCCTGATTCATCTGGGTAACCCAGCACAGGGCTCGAGGTTGAAAGCACTGTCACTAATTGAAAAACAAGCCATGAATCTGAGGGACTTAAGAGATGATAGAGCTCTGACAGGGTGTCATGGTGTAAGAGGTTGTGCAGCTGTGTGTGGGAAACTGAGACGTCTGTGCGTGACTAAGCTTGACTCGGCCTGAGGTCGGAGCAGGAAGGAGCAGCTGGGTAGCAGTTGTTGGCATGTAAGAGTGTTTCGGCGTCTGTAAGTGCAACTGCCTTTTCTTCTACGGGTGGTCAAGAACGCAGGCTGGAGCCAGGCTTCCTGGATTTAAATCCCAGCTCTATCGCTAGCTGTGTGTCCGTGGTTTAATTGCTTAACATCTCCGTTTCCCAGTTTCTTATACAACAGGGATTACTGTGTCTACCTAATGGAGTTATTGTAAGTAACAATTAAATTACTATTTCTAATGCATTTGGAACAATACCTGGCGCATGGTAAGTGAGCTGTAAGCTGTGAGAGTCTGTGTAAGTGGAGATGAACGGAGGGGAGAGGGGCCCAGAGCCCTTTGGATCCAGGAGGAGATGCTGCCTGGGGCCTGGGCTGGGAAGCCCGTCTTGCCTCCAAGTACTTTCACTCACCAAGCTGGGCTGTCCTGAGCAGACCTCGCCTGCTCTCTAGACCAAGTTCCTCCTTTGGCAAACAAGGAACGTTGAGCCAACGGCCTGTCAGGCCCCTTCCAGCCCAAACGGTCTGGTTTCCGAGGGTGCCTCAGGCTGCCTAACCCTGTCCCCGGGCCAGGAACTCAAGGCTCCTCAATGGCCTTTGGTCATCCCTGTTGGCAGCTCAGCCATGTGGGGAGGCGAGCGGCGGCTCTCTCCACCCAGTGCGGCGGTCAGGATGCCCTTGCTCATTTGCTCTCTGTGTGGCTGCGCTCCCCGCTGCCCCGGGAGAGACGGGAGGCCTGGCGTCCATCTGTAGCTCAGTCTCCCACTCCTGGGTGCCTTCAACCCGGCCTCCAGGCCTCCTTTATGAGCAAGAAGATAACCTTGGCCCCACCCACCGTGTGGGGCTTCTGTGGGGAGATAATTTATGAGGAGGTGCTTTGTAAGCATTTAAGATAATGTCATGATTAATTAACCACTTCCAGGCGGAACCTCTGGGGCCTGTTTTATGGGGGAGACGGAGCTCCTGGTAACTAGCAGGAGCACCGGCACTCTCACCTCCGCTGGGGCAAGGTCTCCTGTGCCGAGCAGGCCACCCCGGCCAGCGCAGCAGCTTCCCAAGAGCAGCGCTTCTACAGCGAGTGGCCGGCCTCACGGCGTGGGCCGCCAGCGGGACACCTCACGCCACCGCATCTCTGCACAGGCCTGCGATCCCGCCCATCTGTCCCCTGGGGCTGGTTGGCCCTCCAAGGTCTAGCACAGCTGCCAACTCCTTCGCTAAGCCCTTCCTGTCTCCCGTCAGCCCTACTCCCAGCATTAGTCATTCCTCTCTGTTCCCATAGCACCGAGGAGCCCTCCACTATTAATACTCTCGCTGTTCCCAAGGAGTCGCCCCTGCCCACCCCACCCCCGCCCTCTGGATGGTTTTGGAGGGCAGGACAGGGCCCGGCTCTGACCATGTGTCAGGCAGCTTCCCGAGGGCTGGGAGGCCTCTGCTGTGTTCACAGCTCATCCCGCCTTAAGTCTAGAACGCTGCCGGGCTCGTCCCTGTGGAATGAAGATGCTGGCAGAAGCACTGTGCCGTCCTAGGATGATGGCTTTGGGGCCTCCTGAAGCGGGACCATTGCCTCTGAGCCCCACTGTCGTCTCTCACTCTGGTGTCATCCTCTCCCCTCTTCACTTGTTAAGTTTATCACATTTGCTCCTGGTTGAGAAAACCTATGGCCAGGCTTATGAGAAGCTGTTTGTAAAGCGCAAGAGTAAACAGGCAGAATGCCCAGGAGCACGCCCCCTGGAAACACCATGCAGGTCTCTCTCCTGGGTCCCCAGAGGTTGGCTGCCCAAGTGACCTTTGGACAGGTGCCCGCAAATGCTCCCGTGAACGTTTACAACTGGGCCTCTGTGCTGCCCATTAGGCTTCCAGATTCCCCGCCCATCTGCCACCGAAATTCTCACCTTTCACCGGCAGCTGATTAGATGGGAGGCCCCGGGAACTGGAGGACGTCATTCTGGGTTTGTCCACGCCTGCACCCTCAGAAGTTTGTCCCCACAGCCTCTGCTCTACCACCACCTGCCCCCTTAAGGACCCCCACCCCCTGCCCCAGCTTCACCGTCTCCTCCGCCGATTCCTGACAACCCCTTTAAAAATGAAGTTTTTGTATTAAAAAAGAAAAAAATCCTAGCCCCACAACCCTCTGGCGACCATTGCCTTCCTCCTTCTCTACCAGTCCCTGGGAAGGGCCGTCTCTGCTCTTCCCACCTCCCTTCTCCCTCTTCAGCCCACTGCAGGGGGCTTCTACCCGCAGGACTCCGCTCCATCGGCCTAGGCAGTGCAGAGTCACTGTCGGGTCTTCTACATTCAGCCACACCGGGCTGCTGTGCCCGCGTCAGCTTCTGGAGCCCGACAGCATTCCTTCAGTTGTCCACATCCGAGTGCCTGTTCTTACCGGTGGGCACTGCTCTAGGCACCGTGGGCCCTCGTCCTCAGGTGCTCCCACTCTTTCTCTGGCTCAGGAGGGTCTCGTCTCCCAGCTTAGCGGGGCCCGCTCTCTTCCTCCTCCTTCCCAGGGCCTTCTGTCAGAGGGGGCGCTATCCAGGGCTTGACCTTCACTTCTCCTTTCCACTCACAGTCTCTCCAGGAGAGCCTTCTCTACCACTAGCTGGATACCAGTGACCCAGCTGTTGGCTTTCTTCCCCTGGCTACCCTCCGAAGCAGCAGACCCCCGTGTCCAAGTGTTTGGATCTATGTCACCAAACCTCAGTTCCTGCGTGTCCCACAGACCCTACCTTCTCTTTCTCCAGCCCCAACGTCAGTCAAAACTAGAAGCCAGTTTTAAACCCCACTGTCTCATCCTCAGGCTGAACCGATGACCAGCTCCTACTCAGTGTTTGTTTTTCTAACCTTCTTACAACAGCTGCCTTCTCACTGTTCCCTCGTCTCCAGCCTCACATTCTCAGACCCAGCCTACTGCACCAGACGCCTGAATCATTTCCCTAAAATGCAAATGTGACCCGCTCTGTCCTCTTCAATGGGACCCTATTGTTCTCACCCTGAAGGCCATCCTCCCAGCTCAGCCTCTGCGCTGGTGCCCACATGCCCATTCTCACTGTGCCCTGCCCTGCCGGGGGCTGGAGATTCTGCATATGAAACTGCCGACCACAAGGGCCCTCTGTGGTCTGCTTCAGCCTCCCACCCTCTGCCTCCTCCCATTCTACCCTAGTGACACACAGACTTTCTCCCCTCTGGGCACTTTCTTCCCACCTTTGTGGGCCCCTGCTTACTACAACCCTGTTCTGTTTCTGGAAAACTCCTCTATCCTGCTCCCAGAGTTCTACTTCTGTCACTCCGTGTAACTCCCTGTGTGATCACAGTCAAGTGATCATTCCTGACATAGTGTGACCACTTAACCTAGTACAGCTCATCTCTGAGTGTACACGAGAAACAGCTGGGGAGCTTTAAAAATTTGATGCCCAGACAGCATCCCAGATCAATGAGATCAGACGGTGAGTGTCAGGGGACTCCAGTGTGCAGTCAAGTGGAGAACTCAACCTCCCTCTTAAGACAGTACACACTTTGTATCTGAAAGGATTCCCAAAGGGAGCTGACTCTGGGGCACACACCTCGGCAGATCTGCTCAGAGCACTTAGCAAAAGCAGGCTTGGGACTGTTCCAAGCATGGGCCTGAGGTCGCCCATGGAAAAGCCCCATCACTTCCACTGCAGCTGAGCGTGACTCAGCAGGCCCGGAGTTCCTGGTGACCTGCTCCCCAGCTTTGGGCGTGGCCCCCACTGCCACCCTCCGGCTCTTTGGAGGAGGGCCCACTCTGACTGCTGGTTGCCACCCCACTCCCCGAAACAGGCCCGGATCCTCACACTCACTTTCTGGCCTCACCTGTCTGGACCATGAACATGTTCATAGGACTTGTCCACTCTCACTTTGTCCTGCCCGGGGAAGGTATGGACTTTTAAACTGACAAGGTGGTTGGTCAGGAAGACGGCCCAAGATTGTGTAAACAAGAGAGTTTGGCTTCTGACTCCACAGCCCCTAGCTATGTGACTTTGAGCCCGCTGGTCATTTCATCTGCCCTGAGCCGTGATTTTCAGGTCTATAAAGTGGAAATCACAACCCGATGTTATGAATGTACACAGCAGGCCTGGTATCGAGGAGGGACTTGTCACAGTCTCCTCTCCTGCCCCCTTCCTTTCCCCTCCTCCCTAAAGCAGTGGGCTGGCTAGGCTGGAGGTGCTCACTGGGGTCCCTCCCTGTCCAGACACTCAGGTGAACAAGTGAGAACAGATCTGGGGTGTGTTGTGGGGAGAAGGGAGTAAACAGATATGTACCTCGCCCTGGTTCCTAGGACAAGAAGCCATTTTTGCTTTGCCTGGCCCTAGGGGCTGCAAGGAGACAGGCAGTTTCAGCCTAGAGTGGGGTCCCTTACAAGGGAGTGTGCCACGTGTGGATGGGTGAGAACACGGGTTCGGGGACCACCTGGCGAGGAGGCCACCGAGGCAGACTGATGTTGCCTGCTGGCTCCATCTCTTACTAGCTGGTGATGCCGGGCAGGCTCTGGCCATTCCCCACACCCGCAGGGTAGGAGTGGGCATGGCTACCCGCCTGCCCGCCTTACAGTGCGGTGTGAGCAGCAGATGAGAGAATCACCAAGGCAGCCTCTGTAACCCAAGGGCTGCGTGAATGCAGCACTACACGGAGCATGGCTGTGCTGGGTGGGAGGTTGGTCGAGATGATCTGCAACGATCCCGCCACTCTGTGGGCCTTAAGATTCCAAGGCCAAAGCTACGCGTGTCTAACCCGATCAGGGTCAGAGTATTCGCTGGTGATGTCTCCAACATCCGAGAGGTGGGGTGAGCGTGTATGCGGGTGTGGTGTGGTAGGGTGCACAGCAGAGCCCACTGGTGTTGAGAAGCCAAGGACGGGACGGCACTCACCTTCTGGGGGGCGTTGATGACTCCAGTGTTGTAGCCAAACTGCAGGGAGCCGAGCACTGCCCCTCCCACGGCCAGCATGAGGCGGCCTGTCAGCTTCTACAGAGGAAAAAAAAAAACCCACACTGTTACAGGCATGTCGGGGCCCAGGTTACTAGAGGGCAGGGCTTGGCTGGCAGGTTCCCATTCAGATATCTTGCCTGACTCTTGGCACCACACCAGCCCTTCTCCCAAGAAACTTGGCCACTTCCTGAACCCAGGTGCCCAAACCAGCCCTGCCAACTTCTAGACACGGGGCTGGCCAGACTCATTCCTGGGGAGAGGAGAATTAGGGTCTTCTCCCTCTCTGTAGCCAGGGCCTGGCATTCACCTCATTGCCCTGGTGAATCCTGGGGTTAAGGTGGCCCCAGATTCTGATTAAGAGCCCCAGGAACCAATGCAAGGGGGTGCCGAATGATGTGGGAAGAGCAGCATAGATGGGTGGGGGAAGTACCCTGGATTTGGAGATGAGGATGCAGGCTTCTAATTCCAGCCCACTGACTTCCTTGCGCTGTGAATCCACCAGGTAGATCCCTGTCCCTACTCCTCCAGGGCCCTGTTCGCTGCAAACCCTTGCCTCTAGTCACAGGGCGGACACCAAGGTGGAGACCAGTTCCAACTCACTCAGGGGGTTGCAGAGAACCAGGCTGAAGCTCAGGACAACCATCCTGAGACCACGAGCTTCCCGGGTTGTTTGGACAGATGACATACCAGCCAGGAATGTGCTTTGCTAAAGTAACATGACACAAGGTGAGTAAGAGTGCTGGGTCAAGGTGTTTCCAATGGGCAAAGGGCTGGGGCAGAAAAGGGCGAGGGTTTGTGTCTCCCAGAAGCCAAGGGCAGGAAGGTGGCAGGCAGGGAGGAGGCCAGCCGGCAGGAGGGCCTGGGTGAGTGATGTGCCTTGCTAGAGAAAGGGAGAGAAATTTTTTTTCCCCTGTAAAATGAAGAAGCCAGTTAAGTCAGGCTCTTAACTGACTGAAAGAATGAAGCCTGGGGGTGGGACGCCAAAGAAGCAACAGGTATTCACCAGGTGCATCACACACCAACTTGGCACTGGAGGGGAGGGGCGGAGGCGCAGATCCGGAGCCACACCTGCCCGTGGAGGGGAGAGCCGCAGCTTGGCCACGGCCCTGCTATGGGCCTCAGCCTCCCCTCCTCCCCCCAGCCAGAACCCAGAAGCAGCCCTGACTTCAAGATCCTCACAGATATTGCTGGGTTTAGGTGTTAATTAGACACGTTCCTAGTATGGTCTTTTCATTCTCTAGAAGCCGTCAGACCAACGATTGCAAAAGCCAAGGTTCTCATGTCAGAGGCTGAGAAAGAGGAAGGCGGTTTCGGCCGGCCGGAGTTCAGAGCCCATTTCTTGTTGGGGCGGCAGAGGAGAAGCTGGGTCCTTCTTTTCCATGGCCCCTTTCTGGCCAAACTCTGGCCACTCATCCTAGACGGTGGGGCTTTCCTCCCGGCAGGCTGCACTCCTTTTCAATCCGGCCCCCCACGGCCCACCCTGCCCAGCGTACCCTAGCACTCCCAGAGCCTCCCCGCAACTGCCTGGGGAGTCTTCAGACCCCGGACTGTCGGTTCCAGGGGGGTGGCGAGCGCCCTGGGAAGGGGCCTGGCCTAGCCCAACTCCCAGGGTGACCACTGGGACCAAGTAAGAGGAAGATATCCCAAGGACAGGAGGGCTGGACAGTGGCTGCTGAGGCCCACACACGGGAGCTTTCTGCCTGTGAGTCACAGGCGTCAGCTTGGGGCTGGCCTTGGGGTTGGCCATCATCTGATTACTAATGGTATTCAAGATATGTATTTTCCTGGTACACACAAGAATAAACAGAAAACGAGCAACACAAACCTATGATTTGACGAAATGTGGCATGGCTATATAATAGGGTGCCTAAAAAAGAAAGCTCTTTAGGTAAAGATTTGGCATACTCCTCCTGTTATAATTAAGTAAGAAGCAAGGCTTCAGAATGGTGTGTTGTATGCTACCCTTTGTGTGGAGGAAAAAAAGGCTGGGGTTGGGGAGAATATACATACCTATTCACTTAAAAGAATGTACAAGAAAGGTAGCAGTGTACCTGGGGGATCTGGGTGGCAGAGGCAGGGTAGATGGAAAAATTTTCATTTTCCATCCTTTTGTATCACATGAACGTATCACCTATTCAAAAATATTTTTTACAAGTCTTGTGGTTTCATATTATTTAGAACACAGCAATTTAAACAAACCTAAGTGAAAAATGATACAGATGATATGCGGATCTGGTAAAAATCGCGCCCTTGCCTGAATGACACCGCAGGAGGGGCTCTGTGGGGGATCAGTACTATTACTACAGGCTCTGTCTCAGTTTGGCTCTGATGTACCAGGGGTCTCTGGGCCTCTGAAGTCAGTCTTGGGGGCCCCATTGAGGAGCTGTGCCTCTGGGAGTGGGGGCTGCCACCTGTCAAGGTCAAACTCTGCTTTAGAAAACCTGCCCACCCAACCACGGGGTTATATGCACTCTACCCAGGCAGGCTGTTGCATCAGGACCTACTAAAAGGCTCAGTGATTCTGGCCCTTTCCTGACATCAAGGAAAAGCATTAGGTCCATTGGGAAGGGGGAAACTGGTGTGATCTGAGCTTCATCCAGGGCACTATGGGAGCCCTGCAGGGACAAACTTCTAATTTCATCTGGGATGCTCAATCAAAGGTGGGTTCCTGGGAGGTGACACTGGAGCTGGGCCGTGAAGGACATGCAGGGAGTCTGCCAAGGGGAGAAGCGGTGGCAAGACTGCATTCCAGGTAGACAGAACAGTATGTGCAGGGGGAGGCTGGGGGCCCAGCCCAGCTGGATCCATGCTCAGCGTGGCTGGATGCTTGATGCAGGGGAGGAGCATGGCCCTGCTCCTGGGTAGGCACACAGCGCCCATCTCTGCCCCTGCTGCTCCCGCCACACCCAGCGTGACCACTGCTGGACCAGGAACCAGGAGACCCAGGCCGAAAGGCAGAGTGCTGTTTCCCTTCACCTTGAAATTGGTCTTTGTGGTGGCTTTGACTCTGGGTCTCAGTTTCCTCACATGGGAAATGGGGTAAGAGTGCCTTCCCTAAAGGCTTGCTGTCGAGTTCTGGGTCAATGCCCATCATGGAGCCGGCAGAGTTCACTTGACAGGTGTCTGCTGAATTGGGGAGGGATGGGAAGCCATCTGCCTCCACCAGCCCTGTGGCTGGAACTGAAAGGCAGCGATGCAGTCCATTCATTCAGCGTGTATTTATTTAGGTGCCAAGCTGATGGACTAGTTGATGAGAAGGGTTCCAAGTTCCACAGCTCATGGCTTTCTCATGGAAGCCTTTTATACAGGTGGAGGAGCAATGGAGAGCCCAGAATCTGAGAGCCCCGGCCACCTATGACCACCTCTGGGGACGGGGCTACCTTCTGGAACACCCCTTGCCATTCCAGACCTTTGCCCTTGCTGTGTCCTCTATAGTCTCAGCTTCTGCTCCAAGCAGTTGGGGAATACCCAACTGCTGCTCCCCCACCACACTGGGAACTGAATGGGACCTAGAGTGCCCAGAGTAGGATGCAGCGCTGAATGTTTGTACAAAGGTAACTGGTCACTTTTGAAATTAGTGCTTTGCGCAGAATTGGCTCTGTGAGTATCTATTCCCCCCAGCCCAGCATTCATCCTAACAGATTTCAACTTGGTCATGTAACAAACCCCTGATGAGGACTGGAACATCAGCTCTGAGGGCTGGAAAAAACCTAATAGTAACTCTCCAGCCTCCACCCCATCCCACAGGGAGGTAAAGGCCTCTGAGTTCAAACCCTGATTCTCTGAGGGGTGCCCCAAGCAAATGCCTGGGCCAGGGCCCTGCACAGAGGCGACTCTCACGCCCCTATCCCTCAATACCCCCACCCCAATTCTGGGGGTCCTGAGGCCCACTGAGAGCTCTTCCTCTCCCAGGAAGCCACTCATGAGGTGCCTGCCAGCTTTGGGACCTCTCCTCCCACACACGGAGATGCCGGGGGACCTGGCCAGGTCACATAACTTGCCAAACATCATGCGTGGCCTTTTGACCTGCGCCTGTGGGCCGGGCCTTTCCCTGGCACAGGCTCCAGCCCTGGGCTCTCCTGGTCAGTACTGGCAGAGGGAGGGCATGTGGCCACGCCATTGAGGTAGGTCACTCCCTGTGGGAGGAGGGTCTGGGGGGAAGGTCCCTGAGCCGGGGCTCGTATCCCTTCCTCCTTCCACAGCTCCCACATGGCCCTGGGGTACATTGGAACAAGGAACAAGGACTGCATGGCCCCCAGTTCTAAGAAGGGTGGGGCAGGGGCTTATTGGATCCATGACAGCTCCTTTTTAATTTATTTTGTGTACATTTCTTTTCTAAGATTTCATTTGAATAAAATTCAGGTCAGTACAAAAAGAAGCCCAAAAAACTGCAGAATTGCTGTAATGCTCTCCCATGATAGATGGGGAGCCTAAGCACAGAAGGTAGGGGCCAGGATACTCAGCAAACAGAAGCCAGTCCTGGGACTTGAGTTCTTTGGATTCCTGGACAGACATTTAACTCTTTGAACTCTTCCAGCCTTCCAGGTCTTTTCAAGAAGAAGTGTGATAACCCTGGGAAGCACGACCTTCAGGTGACCTGAGGCATTTATTTACTCCTCTCCAAGCCCTTTTCTTCAAACCTTCCAGGGACATCAGGACTTCTGCATGGCTGAGCCACCCCTGCACCCCGTGATGGCCCTAGAGGCAAGAAGGTGCTACTCGATCTTTAAAGCAGAGAGTAGAGGAGGGAGCTGCCACTTTTATCAGCACTGGCAACACCAGCCAGGCCCTGGGCAGCGTGCCAGGGCTGCTTCCACATCCTGATTTAACCACCACCACCAGGCTCTGGGGGAGAGATTGCTCTCGCTTCAGAGGAGAGCCTGGAAGCTCAGAGAGGAAAAAGCGGATAGCCAGAAGGCCTTTGGCTGCTGCGAAGCCTCATTTCAAGGGGTCTCTGGTGCCAAATCCTTCCCGCTCAGGTCCTCCTTCTGCTTCCGGGTACTGGTGCCCGAAAGGAAACAAGGTTTCTACCTGGTGCTTCCTTCCTATGTAGGTCACATTTCATCTCAGCAACTTGCTGTGCCTTGCCCTGTCTGAGCCAGGACAGCCCAGACCCACACTCAGAAACCTCTTGGCCACTTGGGTTGATTTTGCTCTAAGCCCAGGTTAGTCAACTATGGCCAGTGGTCATGGTCAAATCCAGCCTGCCAGCTAAGAATGGGTTTTACATTTTTAAGTGGCTGGGGGTGGGGGGCGGGGAGAGAAGACCAAAACTTTGTGATACATGAAAATTATATTAAATTCAAATTTCAGGGGAGTTCTCTGGCAGTCCAGTGCTTAGGACTCAGCACTTTCACTGCTGTGCACCTGGGGTTCAATCCCTGGCTGGAGAACTAAGATTCTGCAAGCCACAGGGCACAACCAAAAAAAAAAAAGTTCAAATTTCAGTTACCATTAATAACATTTGATTGCAACACAGCCATACTTGTTTGTGAAGACTATTGTTTATAGCTCCCTTTGTGCTACAACAGCAGACCATGCGGCCCACAGAGCTGACGCTATTTACTTACTATTTGGCCCATTACAGAAAAAATTTGCCAGTCTCTACTTTAAGTCCCAGGTGCTCTGAATGGCTGTGTGCAAACCCAACATATGATAGCTGCACAGGATTTTTCAAAGCCTTCCAGGCAAAACCAAATCACCTTTCAAAAAGATGTTAATTGCAAACAAGCAAATGACTCCTTGAGCCAGCACCTGGGCATGTGGAGAAGCCAATACCCCAGAGAGGGACCTGTTCAGTGGGGAGGTGCGCCCCTATTTGACTATGAAAAGATTAACTTGATAAGACTATGGGAATATGCAACCCCAACCCTCTCAGCTGACAAGGTTAAGTCCCAGCTCCCCTACTTGTATGACCTTGAAAAAGTTCCTTCCCCTAAGATCTCCTGTTCTCCATAAAAGAGGTTTCCTAAGAATAAGAAGTTATATTACTAAGGAAAGGCAGTACTTGAGTGCAGGTCCCCAACACCGTTCTGGTCAATGGAGATTCAGCAACAAACTAAACTGAATCCCTGCTTCATGGAACTTGATATTTTAGATGGGGCAGCAGTGGGGGGAGTGGGAAGGTAGAACCTTGATATACCTAAAATATATCGGGTGATGAGTGGCATGAAGAAAGAGAGGGATGGGGACAATCACTTAATTCTTAATCGGGCAGGACCTCTTGTAATGGAATATTATGCACCTGTTGGAAAGAATAAAACACACCTATATGTATTTGATATGAAAAGAGTGCCAGGGAAGAAAGAAAAGTAGTAAGCAATGTATAGAATGTACACTGTGTGTAAGGAAGGAGGAGATAATCACTTTATATCACGGCAAGTGCTTAAATGTGCAGAGACAAACACCATAGGTATTGGTGGATGAACAGGAGGGAATGCACAGGGCTACACAGAACTACGTAGAAAGTGTGATCCAATTATTCTAAATTCCATTTATAGGCACATATATACACATGCACAAAAAGAGGTCTCTGAGGGGTAAATATCCAATGATTACAACTGGGAGAAGATGCTCACTCTTTGCATGCTTCTCTATATTTGGCTCCATTACTTCTGTAACTTAAAAAAAACCGTTGCAACCTGACCTAGAGAGGTAGGTATTATTTCTGTTGTTGTTTAGTTGCCAAGCTGTATCCAGTTCTTTGAGACCCCACGAACTGTAGCCCACCAGGCTCCTCTGTCCACGGGATTTCCCAGGCAAGAATACGGCAGTGGGTTGCCATATCCTTCTCCAGGGGATCTTCCTAACCCAGGAATTGAATCCATGAGTCCTGTATTGGCAGGCAGATTCTTTACCACTGAGCCAGTTACAGTTGGGGAAAAAAGCTCCAGCAGGAGGTATGGCTGGCCTGGGGTGAAATGGTAGAGCTGTTTCCAGTGGAGCCGTTTCCTCTTCACTCCCCCGTAAGCTCTGGGCTAGGTGATTTGGGCAGATGTCCTGTCCAGCAGAGCCCTCAGTAGCCAAAGGTTCTCTAAGCTGGGGTCTGGCAAGAGCTCTCTCCCCTTCCAGGGTGCCAAGGCCCTTGGGAAGCAAAAGCCAGCAAAGTGTTGGTGCTGAAGTCTTAGAAAGGGTCAACTGTCCTCAGTCTACCAGAGTTCAAGGTATGGGAGCCCTGCTCAGTTACTGCAGAACCCCAGTGTTTATGCATTACCTACTGCCTCCCTGGCCTGGAGGTCAGACAGTAGAGCGTTTGGCTCCACTCCATTCCTCCCATGGATGAGGCGGGTAACAGCTGGAGGTTTGTTGTGGTGGCCAGGCCTAGTCACAGCCTCTCTGAGCCCAGAAGTCCAACCAGGAGGTTTCTCAGCTTCCACAATCCTGGGGACGCTGAGTGACTTTGTTACCTCTCTGCCCAGGAGTGAGGTGGGGGAAGGGTGAGGTTGCAGGTCCCAAGCCAATGCTGCACAGTTCTCCTTTGTTCTAGGCCTCCCCAGCTCTGCCAGCTAGGGTGGGGTGGGTTGGGGGGGAACTAGATGACTGTATCCCTGGAGCTGGAGCAGAGCGCTAGGCCCTGACATCCTGTCAGTGCCTGATCAGGAGGGACTGGGTAAAGCTGAGCTCCTTGGAGTCACAAGCTGATTATGGGGGGATTTGGGGTTGACCCAGCTCCAGGCCAGTTAGGGTTGGTCCCGAAACGGCTCAGCATGGGACAAGGATCATCATAGAGATGTTTACAATGTCTGCACACCCAAACTGGACGTGCAAAGTGTCCTTCCATTTAAAATAGCCACCACCCTGGTTTAGGGCACAGGACCAGTCTCACCACAGGCACCGTGGGGAGTGAACCTCCATTTTATGGGGAAGAAAACCAAGGCTGAGGAGAGGCACATCCCCAAGGTCATAGTGTTGTGAGGATGTCTTGTTTCCTTTCACAGAAGGCTTTCAGTTGTCAAATTATATCTAACCCAACTATTAGACTGCACCCAGAAAGAGCCTGGAAAGTCCTGGAGTCTGAGAATTCCTGCTCATTTGGGGTGAACGGAGGGTGACACAGAAAAGAGGAGTGTGGAAGAGGAAGTATTTAAAAAAAAAATAGCGAAGAACATCTCAAATTTTTGGACAGCTGTGTCTTGGTTAAGCTTCTTTCCTTCTCTGGCCTCCGTTTTCATCTGTCAAATGGAGGGTTGGGCCATGCATTGGAAGGTCCCTGCTGGGGACTTTCCTTTATCATCTTCTTGGGCCATCCCAGAAAGGCTGGCAGTGTGTTTTGTGCTGGGAGGCTAGTTTATGACTTTGGAAAAGTCATTTTCCATTGAACCGTGATTTAATCATGTCTTGGTACCACCCTCACAGGGAAGGCAGGGCAGCCCCATCAGTGGACCATCTAGGGGCTTGGCACTCTCACCCATGTTCTGCTCTGTAAGCCAGCTTCCTGACAAACCCCAAGTGGAGAAGAACTGGCCAGGTGGAACTTTAAGGATTTGCCTGAACAAGTGATACAGCCCTGGTATGCTGGCAAAGGCTCCCACTGCCAGACTGCCAGACTTCTGGACAGAGGCTGCAACCTAGGTAACCCCAGGGCACCTAGGGCCCAGGTAAGTGCAATGCATCATGGGAGTCCAGAGAAGCAAGGGATATTTATGGAGCATCCATGGGGACAGACAGACACATTTATTTCTGAGTTCTTATAGACACTCTAATGATGAAAATGACATCATCCTGCGGACGCGGTAACTGAGCTAAAGCTGGAATTCAAAACCACAAATGCAGGACTTCAAAAGCCTATGCTCTTTGTACCGCTGAAGGGTTGAAGAACCCCGCAGATTTCTCATTTCTCCTTTGTAGGGAGGGTGGAGTCGGCAGAGGTCCTGGGGTGTGATTAGGGTGCCAGGAAGGACTAGTTGAGGGGTCTTCACAAAGGGTTGGGCGAGACATCTCGGGGCAGGACTCATCCTTGTCTGCTGCCCAGTAGGGAGTGTGAGCAAACTCCCGGCTGGAACAAGAGGGTCTTCAATTTGTCTCCTCCCTACTTTTCACTCAGGTAAACATCACAATGAGCCACAGAGAAGCACCACAAAGTGCAGGGAAGTCAGATGAGTCAGTTCCCAGTTCTAAGGAGATGAGGAGGAACATAGCAAAGTGAACTTCAGAATCAGACACCCCTGGTTTTAAGACCTTGGGCAAGTGATATAACCTCTCCAGGCCTCAGTTTAACCTCCTGCACAAAAGGACTGGGCGTGGTGATTGAGTCAACAGGTCCAAAGGGAAGGGCTTTTTTCTAGAATGTATACAGGATGGTCTGTAGAAGGTTTAGCAAAAAAAAAAAAAAGAAAAAAATTTTTTTACTATAACTGCTATCTGTATTTGCCTTTTGAAATTTCTACTTTATGTACTCATATAATATGAATTTATGTGTGCATGCTCAGTCACGTCTGACTCTTTGTGACCCCATGGTCTATAGCCCGCCAAGATCCTCTATCCATGGGATTTCCCAGGCAAGAATAAATGCAGACAAACCACTGGAAAGGAGGCACTCCAAAATTATTTACTGATGGAGCAGGTAATCAAGAGTTTGGAGGGTACTGCATGAAAAACACCCACCTGCTACAGCATTTAGAACTGGCTAGCACATGGGCAGTCCTGGAAGTCAAGCAAACTCTCTCCCCTCCATTCAAAATTCAAGAAAGGCTCATGGTGAAACGCGGCAGTGGAGACTGAAAGCCCTTTCTGATTAGCCGTGGTAAAAATCCAGTTCAGCCACTTACTAGATGTTTGACTTCAGGAAAGTTACTTCTCTTCTCTGAGCTCCCTTCCTGAACCATATGGAGGGTTAGTGATACTGAAAAGCATTTGACCCCAGAGCCTAGTAAACTATTAAGCAGCTGTTGAATTTCTCCTCCACTTTTTTCTCCACTCAGAATATTCACTTATCCACTCACCAAATAAACACTCAGGTCCTGCATCATATGCTGAACAGACATTTCTTTCCCTTGAACGAGTGAAAAAGTTATCCTTCTCTTACAGACAGTGAAACTGAAGCCCAGAGAGGTTAAGTGACCTGCTAGAGCCCTGAGCTAAAATAGCAAGCAAGTATTTAAACTTTGCAGTGGTAAGTTCTTACCATTAGCTAAAAGAGCTTCTCGTTTTATTTGTATTTTGTTATACCGCAGCATAACGGCTCACCTATGACTGTCGGGAAATGTGTTCTGGGCTCAGGGTCTCCCTTCAGGCCAGAGCGGGCTGGTGAAGCAAGTTGTCTGGATTCCTCAGGCACAAAGGCGCCTTTTCCCGCTGAGGGTACAGCTTGGCCACACTGTCACGCACCTCTCTGCCCAGTCAAAACCTTGCTCAGTTCCACCGGACACCTCCATCGCCCATAGGAAGGGTAGTGCGCAATTCAGTGCTAACCCCTACCAGGTGAAAAAACGTACACCCTCGCGCCTTCCCTGCCCGAAAAAAAGCGACCTGAGATATTCTATAGAAGAGGGAAGGAGGGAGGAAAGAAATAAGGCCCTACACAAAAGGTGGGACCCAGTAAATACTTGTTGGAAAGGAGTCATTCTGAGAAAGTCACAAAGATCCCCTCTAGGGCAAGTCCTACAGGGGTAAAAAAAAGAGATCGTAGCGAGGCAGTTTGCTCCCGCGGGAAGAGCCCTCATCTATTCACGGTCCCGTGTCCCGCAGCTCCCTGGCGCGAGCTCCTTCCACTCAAGCCCGGGCCCCCTTCCCGAATCCCTGTACCCCCACCCCCACCCCCCCACCCCCCCCCCACCCCCCCCCAACCCCCATCCCCCACCCCCAACCCCCAACACGGCCCCCGGTGTACACTCTCCGCGCGGCCCTCATCAGCCCCGCCTGAACAGGGAAACGTGCCACCTCGAAGCACATCGCCCCACTTGGCTGAAGCTCTGGGGCCTGCCCTACGCGGAAAGAAGGGCCTCGTATGCGGGCTTTCCGCCTCAGCCCTGCAGCCAGACATCCTGGGGTTGAAGCCCGGGCCTTAACAGACTGCCCTCCGCCTCGGAGCCCCAGAGGGCTGGCGCGGGGACCGCGCGGGGCGGCGGAAAACGCCCAACACCAGGCCGCGCGCCCAGTGTGGCGCCCGGGAAATGAGAGCAGCGGTTCCCAGCCTGCCGAGCGGGGGCGGGTCCCTCCTCCTCCGCGCTCAAGGGCCGGGGCCCGGCCGGGGGCTCGGCCGGCTCAGCCAATGGGTGCCGCGCTCGGACCCCTCCCCCGCCCCGGGAGGAGCCGGCGCGGGGCGGCCGCCGGGGAGGATCGTGAGCGACGTGCCGCGCCCGGGCCCTGGGTCCCCGGGCCCCGCCGGGCCGCGTGGACCTCGCGGCTCCCCGGAAGGAAGCCAATTACTCAGTGGGGGCGCCACCTACGCACGCGGCGCCCTCGCGCCCGCCAGATCCCGAGCCCATCCCTGTCACTGTCCCCCGCCCCGCAGGGCGCTGCGCTGCCGGCCGGGGGAGAGGCCCAGGCCGGCGGAGCGATCAGCGGGGTCCGCGCCTTTGTTCCCGGCAGGGAGGGCCCGCAGGCGCGCGGACTCACCTTGCTGGTGGGCTCCATGGCCGCGCTGCGCCGGAGGCTTTCGCGGCACCGGGTGCGCGGGCGGGTTGCGCTCTGTGGATCCCGCTTCGGCTTCGGTCTCCAGACTCCGTCTGCGACTCGCTTGGCCTCCCTCTGCCTAGCGAGCTAGTTGCTGAGACCTGCGGCCCACTGTCTGAATTCTCGCTTTGGTTACCTTTGAGCACTCCGACTGTCGCCTTTATAGGACCCCAGCCATTG